>JAAQPG010001311.1:0-24100 GCA_013186905.1 Fusarium udum | reverse complement strand
TATAAGGTTAAAAAATACACTTTAAGCTTAATATAATGCATCTAGCTCCTCTTACCCTTCTTGTTCTAATTTCTCTTTTTAATAAGCATAAACGCATTATTAAAGATCAGCCATGACTAGTAGGACTGATGATAACATCATCAGAAGCTGCGGCGCATCGTAGGTACATGTTTGATACTGGGTTATTGTGAGCTGACTGGAAACAGAGAGTCCATGTGGACGGCCAGTCATGCTCTTGGAATCTACCTTCGCATCTCGAACACAGCTGCCGTGACCATTCCAAGAGCGAAATTCAAAAATAGCTCTACTTCACATCTGATACGCACGGCCGTAGCTCAAGTCATGCTCCAGCAGCCGGTGATGCGCGTTGGCATTATTGGAGAAGACACAAAACAGCCACGATTCGTTGCGTTGTCGTCTGTTGACTTTTCTGAACAAGTTGAAGAGGCGGAAGCATCATCTCTAAATTCTGTGGCTAGCAGCCTAGAAAAACTATTGTTGCAGCCATGGCCCGATCTTTCGAAGCGCCCGGGCTGGCACGTTCGCGTCTTCCATGAACCCAACTTGGCGGATAAGAACGTCTACCGACTCCGGGTTTGCCTGACAGTCCATCACGCCATCTGCGACGGAGAAAGCACGGCAAAGTTTCACATATCCTGCCATTCTGTCGTCCCTTGTCATCCTTTCCCTTGTTCTTATCCTTGCCCTTTTGCTTGATTGACGCTCTTAACAATCCTGATCCCGCTGTCGTGCTGATGATGGACAAAAGCCTTATCGTAAACTTGACTGACGATCTCTGCGGCTACCCTCATCCACAGGAAGAGCTCATCAACTTCACTGCGGACACCTTCTGGATATTATCCGAACTCTGGAATATGTTTGCACCGTCATACCTCAAACCTTCTACATTTCAGAAGTGGGCGGGCGAGCCGTGTAACCCTGACATTCAAGCCATAAGCATCCGCTATCTTTCGCTAAGTTCCGTACTCACTCAAGCTGTAGTCAAGAGGTGTCGTGAGGAAAACACTACAATGACCAACCTTCTCAATGCGCTTTGCGCTACCTCATTCGCGAGACGCGCGCCCCTGACCAAGCAACAGGGCTTTGTCAATCTCACAGCTATCAGCCTACGACCGTGGATGTCCGAAAAAGCGCAATTCAACAGGACTTACATGTCCAAGTGCGCATCATCACACGCGCAGGAAATTGGTCCCGACGTCCTGGCTAAGATTCGACAAGGTGGGGATGCTAACGTCTGGAAGCTCGCGGTCGAATTGCGACGGGACATGAAGAGAAGAACAGACACGATGCCCCATAACGAGTTTTCGTATCTTTTCCGTTATATCGGCGATTGGCGTGATATCTTCCAGGCGAGATACGGAAAGCCGAGGCGGGAGCTATGGACGCTGAGCAACCTGGGTTCTATAGCCGTCCCGGCGTCCAAGGGCCCCTGGGAATTAGAGAGTATCTTGTTTGCCCAGTTTGCCCCGGTTGTTAGCTCTGCGCTTATGCTCAATGCTGCAAGTGTTGAGGGCGGAGATATGATGGTGTCATTTGTATGGCAAGATGGAATCTTAGAGACGGATCTCGTACAAGGGGTGAGAGACGACTTGGAAATGTGGCTGCTTGGACTTGGGAAGGATGGGAAGCTAGGAATTACTTTATGAATGTAGTAGGTCTGTTGAGCTGTCAGGCGGTGCAGATGTCAAGGAGCTCTTGTTGGTGCTCCAGTATTCTATTTCGATCGTCAGTCCTATCATTCTCCCTTGTTTCTCACCTCGTGAGTTATCTTATTCAACTTCCAGGAATAGGAAATTGTCTTTCGTCTATTAGGTAGCAGAATCTAGCTGTTTTGGAGTCATAGTAAAACAGAACACTTGTTGCAACCGGATCCCAGTAATTATGTGTCTTTCTGTACTCGATTTCATCGCAGCAGGAAAGCAAGCTCATTCGTATAGTTCTTATGTCTCAAAACGGTCAAGGTCTTCCTTATCTTCACTTCTCTCAAAAAAGATAACTGTCTCTTACTAGTTAGGAGCGACTGCGCTTTTATGCGGGAGGCCGACCAGCTGAAGAGGGGTTCTCGCACTTCGCTACGTCGTATTTCCTCCCTCATTTTCGGTTACACAACCATTTCCCTTCTCACTCATCTTCCTACTCTTCCCAACCAACAAACACTCCTGCTTATCTCTCCAAAATGTCCTGAGACCCTGAGAAATGATGAAGATCCTCAACAGCATCAAGCGCCGCATCCGCCGCCTCCCCTCCGCATTCTCATCCTCAGCCCTCCATCGCACGCACTACACAGGCTCCCTCCTCTTCAACCTCGCATCATTCATCCTCCCCGCTCTATACGGCACTTTGTCCAAACTATGGGTCGCAAACATTGATTCGTCAATGGTGGTACTCACCGATGCGTTTACGTACATGAACACTGCTTCTGAAGCAGTGAATGAAGGATTGCCGAGAGCGGCGTGGGTTATTATTGGAGATAAGGCTTCGCGATCGTTGGGGAAGCGTCTTCAATTGACGCATACTCTTATTGCGTTCCAGTCTGTCATCGGGTTGATATTGAGTATTGTATTTCTTGCGGCTGCGTCTTCTTTTGCGAATAGCTTTGTCCCAGAAGAAGTTCGCGATGTGAGTTTGACTTATGTTCGCATCGCTTCGTTCACCGTTTTCAGCGGCACGCTCGAAACTGCAGTGGCGACAGCGACGAGAGCGCTTGACAAACCTGATATTTCACTTGCCATCAGCACCGTCAAGTTTGCCGTCAACATTATCCTTGACTTTCTGCTCATTTCGAAATTCCATGTCGGTTCCTTCACCCCGACTGTCAATATGCAAGGCACTATTCAGCTGGTCTGCAATCTTGTTGCAGCTTTTGCAGGACTTGTTTACTTTCTTTGGTCGAATACTTGGTCGTTCAAAAGGCACACACCGCATGATCCTCAAGAGAAGCTGCGTCCAAGCTTTGACGCGCTCAAAGTCCTTCTCCCGCCTGGCTTGATCTTCTTCACTGAATCAGCTGTCAGAAACGCCTTATATCTGTGGCTGGTCAGCACCATCGTCGCATTAGGCGCAGTATACGCTACAGCTTGGGGCGTCTTCAACACCATCCGTTGGGGTCTGATCATGGTTCCCGTTCAGGCTCTGGAGGCAACAGCATTACAATTCATCGGTCATAACTGGGGCGATTGGAGAAGACGCGTTAACATCAGCACACGAAAACCTCAAGCATCACTGAAGGACCTTCGTGGCATCGTACGCCCAGCTTTCAGATCGTTAGTCATCGCCCTCATCTTCGAAGTCCCTATAGCCATCTTCCTCACGCTCTTCGGCGCAAAGCCCTTTGCATCATACATCAGTGGCTCAGATGAAGTCTCAGAGATCACGGCTTACATGTGGCGAAGCCTCGACTGGTGTTATATCTTCTACGCAATGTCTACTCAACTTGCGACGATCCTTGTTGCAACCCGGCCGAGGTGGTATTTGTATCAGAGTCTTGCGAGCAATTTTCTGTATGTGCTGCCTTGGGCGATCGTATGCCAGGTGAGTGACTTGAATGACAGCAATGCGTGGTGGTATTACAAGTTCGTGTTTGGGGGCAGTCTTGTGTTCAGTTTTGGGGCAATTCTGGTTGTGGATTCGCTATGGGCTTGGACGTTGTATCATGGGAAGGCTAAGTTGGAGGAGTTCCGAGAATGAATGTATTCTTGTGATTGGAGGCAGTTCCCGCAGGTTTATGCTTGAATTGACTGTATACGGAGCTCTGCTCCATTTTCTTAGGATTTTAAAGGGTGTTATACAGAGTACGCTATGGTGCAATCAGTGTTACGCATCACCTCATCATGCAGATCCCACCACCACTTGCTACACCTCGTATTAATAATGACCTCGAACCCATTTGCTTATTACCGGCGATCATAGCTTCACGTCCTTTTTCCTACATCACTTCCCATTGACTATCAATATCATGTCTTTTACAACAACTGTCACTGCAGCACCCCCGCCCGGTCAACCAGATATTGCTTACGCTCCAAACTACGAAAACTACCAAGCCAGAACAGCCAAGCGACTCAAAGAGGGGAACCTCCCGACTTCTGTCCCGGAGGGTTTCCCGAAGCAACTGACTGGTGATCTTGTCTGGGAAGGCGATTCAATTGGCCAAACTTATGACTGGACGTATAAGTTGTCCGAGGAACAGCTGGGCGAGATTGATCAAGCTTTGCAGCATTTCAAAGGTATTTGGCATTGATATTCTTATACCCCTCATCTAACACAACCAGGTCTTGGCCTCTCACTGGGGCATCTCTCGACAGAGACATTCCCTCTACCCAAGCTACACTCAGAATTGCGAAAGCTATCCGATGAGCTACACAAAGGCCACGGCTTCTTCGTCATCCGCGGGGTCAACGTAGATAACTACACCCGCGAAGAAAACGCCATAGTCTACGTCGGCATCTCTTCACACATCGCATCACAGCGCGGCCGTCAGGACAGCAAGTTCGACGGCAAACCCGCCGACGTTGTCCTCACGCATGTCAAGGATCTCAGCGCCGGTCAAGACAAAGGCGTTATTGGAAGTCCAGCTTATACTACTGATAGACAGGTCTTCCATACTGATTCTGGTGATATCGTATCGCTGTTCTGTCTAGAGACGGCGCTGGAGGGCGGTGCGAGTAGGATTGCGAGTACGTGGCGGGTCTATAATGAGTTGGCGAGGACGAGGCCTGATTTGATTCATACCTTGTCGCAGAACTGGGATGTTGAGAAGTACGAGACCACGAAGCTGTACTACGACTCCGGCTAGCTGACACTTTCAGTTTCGCAAACCCGAATAAGAAATTTACAACTCGGCCACTTCTCTATCATCAAAAGGCAACCGATGCCTTGCCTGAGAGAGTTGCTTTGCAATACGCTCGTCGATACTTCGTTGGATTCGGTGCACTTCCAAGAAGCCACGACATCCCACCTATCTCAGAAGCTCAAGCTGAAGCACTAGATGCTCTTCACTTCCTGGGAGATAAACTAAGCGTTTCGACAAACTTTGCAAAAGGCGACATGCAATTCATCAACAACCTCGCTGTATTTCACGCTCGTGATGCCTTCACCGACTCACCAAAGCAGCAGTAAGTCTGGTACTCCAGTTGTTGGATATGAGCTGACAATGCAAAAGGCGCCATCTTCTTCGTCTCTGGTTGAGAGATCCTGAGAACGCATGGGAGACTCCAGAGCCGCTACGTGAGAGGTGGGCAGAACTGTATGAGGGTGTGACTCCAGATGCCCAGGTGTTTCCACTGGAACCCTATATTCGTAGTGCTAGCAACAGGGCCAGATAGAAGATTGTGTAGGGAACGAATATTTACTCAAGCATTGCTTACCATCAGCTGCCTATTCGATGCCATCCTTTTGTTAAGTTTCTGTATTGTGACGCCCAGTGACCATAAATAACCACCAACATATGAAACATCCTTTAGGCCTTGCATAAGCAGAACAGGTTGCTGACCTCCCGCTCTTGATGCCTTGCCTAAGATTAGAGAACTTATCGACCAAACCCACATTCATGAAGTCGAGAAGCGTATTATAAGAACTCAATGGAGAGCTTACTATTTTATTATTAAGATGTAAATAGATTAAACAGGCACGACTAATCCCCCTCGCTTGGCCAAGACTCGACCAGCGGTTGAAGCTTATCCGAGGCAGACGCCGCTCTCCGCAATCTCTCACTGCCTGCGATGACTCATCCTCTCAGCATGCACATAGCAATTCGATGAGCGTCTTTCTGACCCTCAAACCTACAGGCTGGGCTTAGATCAAAAGTTAAGCTAAGATGGACATCACTGATAGACTCCTTACATCGCAAGAACGGCAGAGGCTGAAGGAGGAGCTGCTAGTGACAAATGATAATTTCATACGACAGATCCCCAAGGTCGAAATGCACATCCACATCGATGGAATGGTCACACCAGAGCTTCGATGGAAACTAGCCGAAAGAAATGGATTACAAGTGCGCATGGGAAACAACAAGCCCGTTATCAAATCTCTCAATGACTTGAAGAAAGCGTACGCATCCATCATCTCATCTTCCCAGCGCCGCCAATACGAACAACTCGATCCGTCTCTGATTCCACCTACTTTCTTCGAAGCCTACTACTCCAGCCATGATGTCCTCCGAACACGACAGGACTTTTATGACGTCGCGATGGCGTATTTCAAAGGTGCTTCGGAGATGAACGTAAGATACTGTGAAGTGTTTTTTGACCCGCAGGCACATACTAGCCGTGGTGTTTCTTGGGAAGATATGATGGGAGGACTTCGTGATGCGCAGAATGAGGCGGTTAGGACCCTAAATGTAAGGCTCATATACTGAAATTGATGTACAAGTCTAAAGTACTGGATGCTAGGTCAAAGCTGCTTGGATCATGTGCTTCCTTCGCGATCAATCTCCAGACTCTGCGATGGAACACTATAAAGCAGCGCTTCCATATCGAGATATGATTATTGGCATTGGCCTCGATTCAAACGAACAGAAACGACCTCCAATTCTCTTCAAGGAGATCTTTCAACGGGCTAAGAACGATGGTTTCAAAATCACAGCTCATTGCGATGTCGGTCAGGAAGACACTCATCAGAATATCCATCAGCTCATCTCACCCTCCGAGGGAATTCTCACACATCGCATTGACCACGGCCTAAACGCAGCAGACAAGCCAGAGCTTGTAGAGCTTATCACCAGCCAAGGCATCGGCATGACAATCTGTCCGTGGGCTTATCTGCGACGCTTTAATCTCGAAGAAATTAGCCGTCGTCTGCAGACGTTGATTGATGCAGGTGTCAAGATCTGCATTTCTAGCGATGACCCTCCCTTTATGGAGGGCGCGTGGGTTATGCATAACATACTGCTTGCTAGACAGTTGTGTGGCTTGACAGAAGAGGATATTGTTCAGATGATGGAAGATGCGGTAGAGATTTCTTGGGCGGATCAAGGCGTGAAGACGGAGATCTTGGCAGAGCTTGGCGGGAGCTCATATAGATCTAGGAATAAAGGATAGCAGTCAGCGTGACAGGGACTTATCGTAGGTGGCAAAGGCGGCCACGTTCTCGAAAGTTCACCATTTAAACATTCAACTGACTACCAATAAAAGCTCTTAATAAAACGTTTAGCAGTCTTTACTTTCCGATTACTTTTGAGAAAAATATCATACTCGATGGGCCAAGGGTTAATAATGTTCCTTGCAAAGCTTGCCGAACCCTACTCAGCGGCTTCGAGTCAACGATATAGTGTCAGTCAAACCGGACAGGCCGATGCCAAGAGAAGCCACTTCCCCAGAGATCCGGCCCACGCACGGCCTTATGTCCCCTGAACCAGTATCTAGATCCTTTTTCCCCTGTCAATAACACCGATCTGGCAAAACCGCATACGCGTCGCAGGCTAACTCAGCTTTCATGGATCTTGAACCCGCCCTGAGCTCCCCGTGGTGAGATACGGCTGGAGATTACCGAAGAGACCCTGAGCTGAGCTTCACAAAGGTCCTTATGCATGATAAAACCTTATTGAGATCCCTGAACGCTGGCGGACCGACAAGTGGTCCAGACACCAGATCTCTAACCGTGGTATCTAGATCACGGACCCACGACAAGAGTCTCGATCACGACCGAAACCGAGAAGGGTAATCGTGTATGCAGGCTCAGCTGAAGAGTGGAGGGCGTAATCGAAATCGCCGAAGTTAGATCGGGAACCCTTGCATAAAAACAGTTGGAAATGGCAAAATGTTTCAAAACGCCGATTCGGCTCTTCTATTTTACTAAACCCGCCTCTCTAGTGAACTCTATTTTCCTCAGACCAGCTGAAACATAATCATACAAGGAAGAATCGAACAATGAAAGATAAAAAGCCCCCGATCTATAAGACCTAACAAAAGTACCCTGTCCCAGACCATACCCCTTATAACGTTAGCCTGTTTACTGCGGCTGTATCTTAGTCCCATTCGCCTCCAAGAATCTGCACAGGTCCTGGCAGCTGTCAAGTAATGTCTTCTGGGGCTTCCATCCCAGTTGAGTCATAGCTCTTCCAGGGTCAGCGACACAAACTCCGACGTCACCTTGGCGGCGTCCCACTTTCACTACGGGAATGCCTCTCCCTGAAGCAGTCTTCATAGCCTCGACAACTTCGTAGACCGTCTGGCCAGTTCCAGTGCCAATGTTGAAAGTCTGGAAGCCTTGGCCTTCTTTCACCGCCAGGGCGGCAAGATGACCCCTGGCAAGATCAGAGACGTGGATGAAGTCTCGGATAGCTGTCCCGTCTCGGGTATCCCAATCTGTACCAAACACTTGCAGGTGGTGGATCTCGCCAAGCATGACTTTGAGGAGGACAGGCATCAAATTGGTTGGTGCAACACGGGGATCTTCTCCTAACCGTCCAGACTCGTCACAACCAATAGGGTTGAAATACCGCAGGGCTGTGATGGTCCACTCTGGATCCGCAATAGCCAAGTCAGACAGGATAGCTTCACAGATCCATTTTGTTCGTCCATATGGATTCGTGAGACCCGTGCACCCCTGAAGAGTTGTTTGATCCTTGCCGCTGGCATCGTGCCATTCCGTTGTAGTATGAGCACAAGACTCTTCGACCAAGCGTCCGCCTGCATCTGCGAGTGAACCATACACAGTAGCTGACGATGAGAAGATTAGATTCTTAATGTTGAAGTTTGATAATGTGTTGCAGAATCTGATGAGTCCACCGACGTTGTTGTCGTAGTATTTGAGAGGCTGCTCAATACTTTCCGAGACAGACTTGTATGCAGCAAAGTGAATAACTCGTTTGATTTGAGATCCAGAAGGTGAAGAGTAACGAGATAGAATCTCCTGAATCTTAGCATCATCTCGAAAGTCCGCCTCGTAGAAGTGAAGTTCTGGGCGGCGACGACTCTTGTTGAAGCGTTGGTCCGTCATGTCGTTGAGTGTATCAAGAACATTAACAAAAGTATTGCTGAGATTATCAATGACAACGACATTGCTTCCATCTTTGAGGAGCTCCCATGTTGTGTGGCTGCCGATATAGCCAAGGCCACCAACGACGAGGACGTACTCATTTGGAGTTGCACGGGTGGGAGAGGGAGGACGACTGAATAGGATGTCTTGTTCAGTTGCAGGAGTGCTTGGTCGAGAAGATGACTTCAATGACTGGGCAGTGCTTGTGAGTGGGGTTGTAGTGCCTGAGGACAATACAAGGGAATCCATGATGTTAAGACTTGGGGATAACAAAGAGAGACACAGATTAGGTTCGCTGTATAACTGAGCTGGTAGACAATGCAAGAACTTTTACTGTGTCAAGTAGTGCTCCTTATTTCAAACCGGAATTCAAGCGGCTCAACAGTGGTTCATATACCTCCATCTCGAACAACAACCCTCAAAGAACAACGCCCAACAGCAACAATTTACTCAACAGTCCCTACCAAAAGTTCTCACAATGAGAAAATTCTTCAATGATTCCACAACCCGACTGAGAACCCATCGTAGCCTCAGCGCAAATCGAAGTCGTAACTCGAGACTAGGATAGCGGCCTCGAACAGAACGGGGAAGCTTATGGATGAAACAGGTGATACAGACGTCAGAGACCTCTGCTCCTGTGTTCTAGATGCGTTGCGGTATTGTTCCGTTTGCACTAACAGCGTGCACGTTCATCTCGTGATGTTGACGGGCTATCCACTTAGTCACTTTGTTAATGCCCTGTCTGGGAATAGGACGAAACGATTATCATGATTAAGAACGGGGTCTGCGTCATTGTAAACCACGAAAATCAACACTTTATTACGCTAATTATTCTCTTTTAAAGGAAATTTGCCTGAGGTTACAACTCGCCAGAATTATTCATACCAACGAAAGAGCACATATTATCAAGCAAACGATGACGTATATACTCTCTATCAGATCCTCACCGCGAGCCAAACCCAATGAAGAGAAGAGAAAAACCGTTAATAATCCACTCTCTATGATTCCGTCGTTCCTCGGTACTTTCGGAAGGTGGATAAATCGAATCGAACGCAACGGCCGGGCATCCCGGGGCAAAGGGCTAAGGTTATAAGCGAGGTGGATTCGCCATGTGGCAGACCGTTGAAACTTTATCTTTGCCCACTTTACCGAACGGGGGGTTTAACCTATTTACTGGGAAAGTTCATCGTGATCTAGTCTAGACTTGCTGCTTTTGGCAATGCTGACCGATCTGGTGAGCTTGCGATTCAGCTGTAATATCCTCGGCTCATCCGCAAATGCAGCTCTTATTATTTGGGTCATACGATTTTGTTAGAAAGATGAGGCTGTTAGTGAGTTTTCACAAAATTCGCCGATGGGGTTCTTTTTCTGTTTCTTTTAGTTATTAGGTAGTCTTGGTGTAGGAATAATTTACAAGTTCTTCGTGCTCTTGGATATTGTCACTCTCTTTCTGCTGGTGAATTCTTTTCCTCTTCTTTTCTACATCCAGTCTTATCTACCTTCTTTACAGTCACACTTAAGAAGTCCATTCGTTTAAATGGCTATCAAAAACAGCAATCCCTTTTGGAGCAATGAAGACCCTTCATATGAGGATCTAACTCTCCCCTGCAATGCCAGATTAGATCCCTCAGTCCCAGACCTTCACACAGATCAAGCTGGCTCAGTACTTCCCATTAGCCCTTCTGCACACTCTCTGAAGAACCCTTTCGCAACTCCTCCATCAAGTCCCTCCATCAGCCCAATATCCACCCCACCACCAGCCCTATCCTCAGACCGAAGCGCTCGCAAAGTTGGCATTTACGGTTCTCCCTCTTCCTCTTCCTCCCTAAGCAGCTTATCCAACGAAAGACTCACCAACAACCTTCTTCGTCCTGAACCATCTACCCAAAAGTCATCATTATGGACAAGATTCTGGCGTTCGTTGAATAACCAGTTCTCGCTAAAGGCCTTCTGGGAACTCATCCACCCTAAAGAGTACATCTACCCCATGACGCTGAAGAAAGGCGCCGCGCTTGCACTCGTCATGTCTTGCGTTGTTGCGCTTGTGATATCGAACTGGTTCACTGGTTGGATGGGGAAAGCCATTGCTCAGACTCGGAGTTACATGTTACCTGTTCTTGTCATTGTTCTTACTCTTGAGCCTCTCATGTTTCTTATAATCTTATCTATTGCAAGAGTTCCGCCATACAACCCTCCCAAGACAACTCCCTCGCAAGTTGCTGAGGGGGTTCTGACCGAGAAGAGCCTGGGTGATCTGGAGCGTGGTGTGGCTGTGACTACTACGGGTACTTGGGAAACTGCATTTGTGATTCCCTGTCACAACTCAGACCGCGAAGCTTTAAGAAAGGTTATTGAGTCTGCATATCCGCATTTCAGACCCCAAGACATCTTCATCATCGACAACGGTCGATCTCGCCATCCACAAGACCTCTCCTTCCGCCACTGGCTCAAAAGTCTCCATCCCGATCTTGTCTACATCTGGTCCCCCATCGGTTCAAAGAACGCAGCTCAACTCGTCGGTTCCCTAGCAGCCAAGAACTACAAGTACATCCTAACAACAGACGACGACGTCTCCCTCCCCGAAAACTACCGCCATCCCATTCATCTCATGAACGACCATCTACGCGCCGTTGCTTTTCCGTTAGCAGGTACCGATGCAGATGGTAACACCCCGCTAGGCATGGTCTCCTGGCAAGACTGCGAATACCGCATTGCCGGTCTTGTCAAACTCGCTGAGGATCGTACGTGCGGCGTTAACTTCCCCCACGGCGCTGGGTGGTTCGTTGATCGCGATGTATTCGTTGAGCTGCTTTCGAAATATCATCCTATGGATTTCATTGCTGAAGATGCGAATGCTGGGTTCTCTATTATGCGTCTTGGCAAGGGTATTGCTTTTGATGCGCAGGTTACTCTTGCCACGGAAGTTCCAGCGACTGTGCTTGGTCCGGGGCTGAACTGGTGCAAACAGAGGATCAAGTCATGGGAGACGGGAAGGCATAGTCTGATCTGGAAGATAATGCGTCACCTATTCCGCATGAACGGTCAACGAACTATGCAAGGAGTTCTTATGCAAAAGGGTCTCTTTCTTTACATCCTGGCTTGTTTGGTCATCGACTGGGTCCGCATTCCCGTCCTGGTAGCTCTCGGCGCGCATAAGGAATACTGGATCTTCTTCTTCAGTCTTGCCTTCGTCGCCTGTATTCCCCCCCTTCTCTACAACTATATCAGCTGTTGGCACCGTCCTGATATGCACATTGGACTTGTTACCATCGCCACTTATCCTATTTACAAACAGTTGTATAGTTTTGTCTCGGTTTTCGGGGCTGTTCGTTGGGCGCTGTTCTATATCGGGGGACATGTGAGAGCCAAGCCTATTCGGAAAATGCTCAAAGATGGAGATGAAGCTTGTTTCTGGCTGGATCCCAGATTTGAGACGAATCCTGCTTGGTTGGCGGATGAGAAGGAGAAGATGCTGGCTGATGAATTGGCAATGAGAGTAGTTGGATCAACGTAATAACGAGGTGACACTCGTGGAGTTAATCATATATGGAGTCAGAATTTTCGCCGAGTACAAGGCATCCCTGGCTATAGTCTACAGGTCGAACTTGGAATAATGCATGGCCACTACCGCGCAGCTAGAGATACACGGGATAATATTTCTTCAAAGGTTACTTACGATCCAAATGATATTGATCTCAAGTCCACGCTGCAGTTCGTGACTGTCACATGATATAAGCATCGCTTATAGAAGGCTAGCAGTTTCAAGGTAAGCGATCGCAATCTCCACGCTTCCAATAGCTTCCTCAGTCCCCATCAATTATTCTGTTCTAAACTCAACTTTCCCGATGCTTCTATAGGGTTACACCAAGCGTGTCACTATATTCAATGTGGCGTTACGTCAAAGACACTGTCAGGCTTCCATCAGGCTTCCAAGTTGAACTTTTTCCAACGTCTGTGCATGATGCAGCCAATTTCCGAACTGATCTGATCTTCCATGGCCGCCAAGAGCGGGAAGTGGTCCCGTTACATCATACCAATTTACCTCTTCAGCTGCATCAACCATCACCATCACCATCACCAGCTTAACTACTATTTCTTGCTCAACTACATCTATAACTGTCAATCGGAAGACATTCACAATGATTTCTTCCGATTACGTAGTGTCTATACCGAAAAAACCTGCCTCTGATCCTTACCCAAGTTGCCTAGCAACTGGATCCTCCTCACAATGGATCCTTGCACTTGATACGAGCCTTAGCCCATGCTGCCATATTTGGAGTGGCGCTGCTGATAGGCCAAGACCCCGGATTAACCCCTTAATGCGAGTCCTAGCGGCCTCTAGCCAGAGACAAAAACTGACCCGTCCCATGCTAAGCCCATCCCTCAGCCGACGCGTAACTTTTTCTGTTCCTCCTCCCATCATCTCCATCACCAAACATTCGTTAATTCTTTTTTGACCTTTTCATCTACAATCGCTATTCTTTCAACTTTTAATACACACTTTTTTTTACACAAACAAGCCGTCATCATGTCTTCCACAACCCTCAGCACCGCCAGCGCCGTCCCCACAGCCTGCACAAACCTCTATGACACCCCCAACCAGGACAACACCTGCGCCATGCCCTTCAAGGACAACCACACCGAGATCATGCAGAAGTGCTGCGGTGACGCCAAGATCGTGAGCTACTACAACGGCTGCGGCCTCTACTGCGTTGCCCTCGACCAGACCATCGGCGAGCTCGCAAAGTGCCTCTTCGCCAACGGCGCTCCCGACGCAGACGTCTTCTGCAGCGGCAGCAAGAAGACCACAAAGACAAAGGACGCCGACGTCCCCGCTACCGCCCAGGCCAGCGTCATCAACGGTGACGACGACGACGATGATGACAAGAGCTCTACTGGCACTGCTTCTGGTACCTCCACCAGCACCGGTACCAGCTCTTCCAGCTCAGAGACTTCTACTGAGAGCGGAAACGCCGCTGCTGGCTTCGCTCCCAAGTCTAGCATCAACACCCTTGGCCTTGCCATTGGTGCTCTGCTCTTCTCATCCATGGCTGCTGGTGCTTTCCAGCTGTAAGCAGCTACCTACCATTGGGATGTGTTTTGCTTCGGTCATTCATTCTATGTCGATAATTTGGAAACGGATCAAATAATGTTTGCGTGCATCTAGCATTTGGGCGGTGCGTAAAATATTGATGGATATCATAATTGGTTTCATGTGCTTTGGAAAATGGAAATGTGCACTTTAATTGGCAGTCTATCGCTTGATATACAAAATTGCTCTCCCCCAGTTTGTTTACCCCATTTGTCGTGACTCGTGCGCTGCCTCCACTTGTAAGCGATGGACAGACTAAATTAATAGTGATCGATGAATGGAACGCAAGTAGTGTAACGTCGTGCGACGTCATTGAATCCATGTGTAGACCATGTGTCGAACTGGAAATGGCTTGCCAAGGAAAACGGCACAAAAGTCAATTCCACGAGGCCGTTTGCGATTGTGATCCGGGAAGACGGGTCGGTAAGAGAAAGATACCAGGGATTCGTGCTCACAGCATATCGCCGCTTTTGGATGTAATCTTGCCCGCAAATGCTTCATTTGAAGGATCCTTTGGAAGAATGAATTGCGATTGACTTTCGTCATCAACACGAGTCTTTTGCCGCATATCCGCGCTTCCAAGACAATGTCACACCATGATGGAGTACAGGGTAGCCACGACATTTTGAAGCAATTGACCAATGAATTCTTCATAGCAGTCAATAGATACATTGAGTTATTCACTCGGTGAGCCAGAAGGTGTTATATTGATTATTCTAGCACATTTATTCGTAGCTTTCTTTTATACTGCAAAAATGTCCGATAAACCAATTAACCAACATTTATTTCGTCGCGATTAGCAACAGTGATACTCCCCCAAGTAAGGACTGTCAACAAGCAAAAGGCGGGCAAGATGAGAATGTCCCAATAATTGTTAGAGCCTCCTTCTCCTATCTCCACATTCTCCCCATCCTCCCCCTAAATCCTCCCCAATTATTCCCATCGTCATAGACATCTCATAACCCCATTCCAACGATCACCGCTCGACTTCTCCCCCTCTTTCTTCCCAACTTCACATTCCATCGCAACATCTCGACATAGGGGCCACCCTTGCAGTGTCTCACACCTCTCTTGTTCGCCAATTAGCCTCGGACTCGGGAGCCAAAGCTTGTTCCTGAGACACAAATCCTGCATTCCGCCTTGTGCAAGAAATGAGAAAGTCTCCAGGGCTGGCCGATGCAGGGGAATTATTTACTGCGGGTTGTGTTTGTTTGATCTCCGTGCGAGTAAGGCGCTAGGTCACCTTACAAGGCTGGAGGGGACTGGGGTTACAAAGGGAGGGAGATCCTGCAGGCGCGCAATTCGCTTCGATGTCGGGTAATTCACTACATGCTTTCGTCTCATTCCTCACGTTTGCTATACGACGGAAGAACGGGTTGCCGAGTGGTAGCCCATAAGCGATATCGAAGCTAACCATCACGACTTCAGTAATCATCAAGGTGCAAAACCCATCACTAGGCTCTATTCCACACTGCAATTGACTTCCGGATCCGAAAATAACCGTGATAACAAAAACCTTGCTTCAAGTGATTGACGTGATTAGGCGCGCTAACACCAACAAGTCCCAACGCTTTCCAACGCTCCACCAAACGTCGAACCGCAAACGGCGCTCAACTGGGCTGCCGTTTAGCCCAAACGCTAAAGAATAAGCGCTGTCACTCATGCGGATTTCTTGAAATAGCGTAGGGTAGATTCCCGTCAATAATCACGAAGTCTCTTTGCCCTTGCATCAGTGACATCCAGATCCTGATATACAGAACATGGCATTGTATGCATGTCACCAGCCGGAGTAAATAATGAAGCTTGGGCCTGTTATTTTGTTTAGTATGATGAACCGTCGTAGAACCGTTGTAAGGTAGTATCTCGCGATCGATATCTTTCATTGAATCCACTGCGCGATCGTTGGAGACAGCCCACTATGTTAGACCAAGACATATCAAATGACTCCATCGCCGGTTCCTTGTTTCCGGTAATCTGAACCACACCATATCTCCGCAACCATTCAGACAGAATCGTCCAAAAGGAGCTTACGGCAGGATCACAAGTGCAACATTCAACCACACACAAGAATTTCCCAGCCACATACCTAGCTAAGCAATTGCAGGAGAAACTCTGTAAATTACCACTTACGCGTCCGAACTCCTGCAAGGCACAGATATCTCACTGGCTGTGTTCATCCAGTAAACTCATGGGTGCGGTTGTGACACGCATTCTTCCCCCTACTGGACAAATCTCCTGCGCCGTGTCTGAGCCCAAACATGCCTTTTGAAATTTTGTTGCTGAAGCCACCAGATGAGGGGGTTCTTCAGTATAGCCTGTTGTCACGGGCATTAATGGGGAAATGTGATAAGTGGAAAGGATTGTTTGACTTTAAACTAAGGTATTGTGCATTTCTTGCAAATCTTGGCTTGTCTCTGTTATCTCACCTGGGGCAGATATGTGCGGGTATAACTTTATTGCTGTGGTTTGATAACGACCTTGGCGTGGCTGGTCAACAAAAGCTTGGTACGCCTTGCAAAACTCCAAGCCTATACATTTCTCTATACTGGTATTATTCACCAGAAAACAACCGGTGTTGGAATTCGCTGGTGAAATTGCCTTATCAAGGGAGACATAGGATCCGCTTCCATATCTTCAACACCCAAAAGCACACACTCCAAAAATACGAAAGCAAAAAAAAAAGTCGTAGCTCGAGCGGTAGTCTGCAAATAGCTAGACAAAAACCTTGAAGAATGGAATACTATCGTCTAGACTGGTTTATCGTGCCTACGCTGGTGAGACATTTTCTCCTTTGGTCCACACCGGGTGGAGTGATGGTATCGCCCTTGCATGCTTTCGGATCTAGCAACCGTGTATGAGGAATGTTTGCATGCAGGAGACCAATATTCCCAAGGGCGAGTACCCCAAATATCATGGAGTGAGGAATTGTTGAAGTGATGTGCAAAATCTGTATATATAGAGGCTGGTGTTCTTGTCCAGAATATTCTCATCTCATCCTCACTCTCAATCTTCCCATCGAGGACCAGGTCCATTCGTTTTCAAATCAAATTCATTCATTCTTTAATACATTCGCTCAATAAGCTACAAACCTAATCATGCGTTTCTCTACCGGTCTGCTCCTGGCTGCGGCCTCGAGCGTCATGGGTCAGCGGTTCACCAACTCCAGTATCCCTGCTACTGAGTCCGCTACCACTACCTCCGACGTTGCTCCCACTGGCTCTGCTGAGGCTGCTCAGCCTGTCGATCTCGGCGGTGCCCAATTGGGACCCGGTGCCTCATTCGTCACTCGCGCTGATGGAAGCATCGCCATGTAAGTCTACTCCCCAACGGCCCGCGCCCTAGTCCCAAACTCTAATCAGCCTACAGCTCCCTCATCGCCGGTCCCAATGGCATTGCTTCGTTCTCCATTGGCATCCCCGACGACGTCTTCTCCAGCTTCCCCGCTGGAAACTTGTTCATCATCCTCTTCGAGATTCTCGTCGATCTCATTGAGACCCAGAAGCGTGCTGAGACCGACTGCACTCTTGATGTCACTGCCGACGGTGTGAGCATCTTCTCTGAGGGTCTCTCCACCGGATCTAGCTCCAAGTCTTCTGATAACACACCTTCCACTGGCAGCCCCCCCAACCTCGAGTTTGTTCAGTCTTGCGGTGCTAGCTCCTCCAAGCTCGAGGTCTCCAACCTTGCTGCCGGTCCCCCTGGCTCCAGCAACCCTGGTGGCGGTAACGGTGGCGGCAACGGCGGTTCTACTGACACCACTGACACCGCTGAGCCTACCAACACCAACTCTGAGGGCGTTACCACCAACTCCGAGGGCGAGACCATCCAGCCCACTGGCACCGAGACTGGCACCGAGACTGGCACTGAGACTGGTACTGAGACTGGCGTTGCTACCAACTCTGAGGGTGCCACCACCAACAGCGAGGGTGAGACCGTCTTCCCTACCGGAACCCAGACTGGCACCGAGACCGAGACTGCTGCTACCAACTCCGAGGGTGCTACCACCAACTCTGAGGGCGAGACCATCCAGCCCACTGGCACCGAGACCGGTACTGAGACCTCTGAGCCCACTTCTTCTGCTACATCTGCTCCTGGCTTCCCCGGCTCCATCCTTGACTTTGCTTTCTTCGGCTGTGTCGGTTCCACCGAGGGCTTCCCTACCTTCGAGCTTCTCCAGACCTCTGGCTCCATGGACCTCAACCTCTGCGCCAGCCTCGCAGAGGGCCGTGCCTACTTCGGTGTCCACGATGAGGAGTGTTACGCCGGTGACGAGATCGACGGTGAGAACACCAGCCGTGTCGACTCCGACCAGTGTGACATCGAGTGCCCCGGTGACGACTCTGAGTTCTGTGGTGGTGATGCTCCTCTTGCTCGCCGCAGCCGCATCCAGGCCCGCCAGGCTATCTCCAACACCATCCGCCTCACTGTCTACGTCGCTGTCAACGGCCCTGATGTCACCATCACCGATGTCCTCACTGCTACCGTCACTGACCAGTCTACCCTGACCACCACCTTCACCACCACCATCTCCGATGCTACTGCCACTGAGACCCAGACCGTCACTGCCATCTACGTCTGCTCTAACGGCAAGTGCTACCCCGAGAACGACAACGGTTCCAAGGTTGTCTACATCTTCGTTGGTTACCCCGGTGAGGACTGCGACGGCGAGCTCGTCTACATCTCCGAGGCCTGCTCTTGCCAGGGTGGATCTCAATACGTCCCCAAGTACTGCTCTAACGGCAGCTGCCACGGTCTTACTGTCTACAAGCCTGAGGAGTGCAAGGACTGGTACAACCACGACAACTTCTTCGTCCCCGCTAACTGCGATGTCTGCGAGCACGGTGATGTCGTCTACAAGCCTTGGGAGAACTCTTGGGGTACCCCCGCTGAGTGCCACGAGGCTGAGGTCCCCAGCTGCACCAAGGATACCTGCCCTACCAACGGCGGTGGCTCCAAGGGAGGCAACGGCGGTAACGGTGGCAACGGCGGAAAGGGTGGTAACGGTGGCAGCGGTGGAAACGGCGGCAATGGAGGCAACGGAGGCAACGGTGGAAGCGGAGGCAACGGTGGAAGCGGAGGCAACGGTGGCTCCGGCGGCTCCGGCTCCAACGGTGGCTCTGGTTCCAACGGCGGATCTGGTTCCAACGGCGGATCTGGCTCTGAGGGCTCTGGCTCCAAGGGCAGCTCCGGTTCCGAGGGTTCCGGCTCCAAGGGAAGCTCTGGCTCCGAGGGCTCCGGCTCTAAGGGCGAGAGCGGCTCCAGCTGCGAGGGTGACCACTGTGTCCCCGTCACTGTCAGCAGCGCTGGCAAGCAGGCCGTCAGCGCCCTTGCTCTCCTCGCTGCTGTTGCCGCTCTTCTCTAAGCGACTTCACACAGCTTTGAGTTGAGAGTTTCTAATCTTGAACGTTTGCCTTCCTTTCTGGTTTTCTCTTTGGGAAGATCCAAATACAAAAGGTGGCATTGTCTTGTGCCACTGACTTTGTAGTTAGACTTAATGCAGTTTCAATTCTACTGGGGTTTAGGGGAATAGCCTATCTGTAGTCAACTAATAATGACGCTCTTTTTGCTTTCAACTATCATCTCTTGCACTGTGACTTCAAATTTTGACAATCGTATCGCTGAGTTCCTAATTTGATACCGGGTGCTTTGGCTGATGCGCCTGGTATGCTCTGTTTCATCTGACTCTTGCATTGTTTATGTCTCAGTCATTAGGATGTGGATGACGAACCCTGAAACACGTAAAGAATGTGACTCTCCTTGTGGATGTCGTGTGAGATGCACAGCCATGTCAATTACCTAGCCCAGGGAGCAAGAAAATATGAGACTTTAGAAGAGGATGCCAAATTAAACTCAGTAGATACTCTCCTAAACTAAGGCTAAATTGCTCAAGTCTTTTCATCACTTATGATAAAGGTCCTAATTTCCTTGCCTCCCCCTGCCTAGGTCCCCCCAAAGGAAGCCTGGCAAGACAAGAATGCGTTTCCTGGTGATCTGACCTTCAAAAGCATGTGAAGCCATTTATTACTGTCTACACTCACTCCTGATGCATACGTAACATTTGTTTCTTCTCACCCTTTACTCGATGTACAAGAATGTATCATGTTGGTCATCAGACTTCCAAGCTCCTCAACTAAGACGAGGATTCGCTAGAGGATGAGCTGTCAGACAAGCTCTCGTTGGCTTCATCAGTATTCCAGCCATTTCCGGAATCACTGCCCCCCTCAAATACAACCTCAGCGGAGTTGTCCTCATATGCTGGACCAGGCTGCTCCTCCTTTTGATCGTAGACTGGAGCACCATTATCCTCCTTCTGGTAATCAGGCTTCCATTCTGAAGACATTTTGATGTGGCTAGTCTCAGTCAGCTTTGGTGCTTCAACATCTTCAGAGCATAGGACAAGGGGACGTACATGACGGTTTATCAACGTAAGTAGCAGAGTATCTTTTCGAGGTCAAGTTCTTCGACTTCTACAACAGTGGTGTCAGCTAATCTCTTCTTACGAGGAATGCATGGGCAATGGCAAGCTTACAGAAGGACTGAGTGATGGTGATATTTTCCTGTTGCACGAGGAAGAAGAGCCTCACTTTATAGAACTTGTTTAAGAATGAATACCGCTCTGTGATCAACCGATGCCTGGTATAGCTACGGCTTCGCATATCAACCGGGTGTGATAGTCTACATTGTGGCGCAACGATTGCAGCTACACTTTTTAATGAGCGAGGCTCTATAGGTATGATTCTTTGTAGTGGTGTTGCAAAGTGCAAGTAGGCTACCTATGAGATGCCAGTTGCGCACGGTCTGGGTGGCCTCAAAACATGCTTCTTGGATATATGGTGAGTTATTTCTCCATTTTACATCGATGACCGCGCAGAATGAAGATTCGAGCTCACAACAAGAACTTACACTTTCGCCTTGTTGTTGAACCATTGGTGAGGCTTTACACCCTCGGATGTAAAATACCTTGACATCTTGATGATCTGATTGAAGCGATGCCCGTTATATCGATTATGCCAATGGCATAGTATTGCGATGCTCAAATGGCTAGAAGTGCTTCGGATCCAGTTGGCTTTTATCATCTTGTATTCAGACGCAAGTCTATCTACACAACCCATGAACAATCTCGCGATATCAAGCGACATGCCCGTTCTTGGCAATAATTTTCGCTTACACCATGCTCCCCCACTTGTAAGAAATAAACACGCGATACGGCAGAATTACCAGATCCGTTAATTTTCCCTGTCAAGCCTGATACATTCGCGATCGGGCCGCCTCCTCCCGTGAAAAAGGTATAGATCTGAGCAGACGGTCGCATGAATAATAAAGCACATAATCGGCAGTGATAAAGATATAAGCTTAACCTGCAAGCGTCGGGTCTTGGCCGACGGATATCGCCCGTTTAGGAGAATGTCGTTCTTTGGGCGGCGAATGACGCGAGAACTGCAGACGCGGGAGTGACCCGCTAAATTCCTATCTCGAGTTTCACATCTGTCATGGTTTTTCGGGATGGGGATGAGGTGAAGACAGGGTCGTGATGGTATATAACCTGAGCCGTCTTTTACGCATTCTATCAGATGTGTTTCAATCATCTTTGAGTTGTCGACATTTCCATACTTGTGATCATGACAACTGTCACTGCTGAACGGACGGATACAGCTGAGACTGTGACATATCCTCCTCAAACGGGCATCTTTAAACATATCTCCAAAGCGATACCTTATTTTCGCAATCCTAGACATGTCTTGATTCTCAAGCTTGATTGTCTGCTTCTGACGTGGACTTTTATTGCTGGTATCATGAAGGAGATGGATCAGTCTGCAACGACACAGGCTTATGTTTCTGGTATGCGAGAAGCTTTGGGTTTGTATGGCAATGAGTTGGTATTTTTCAATACGTATTTCTCTATCGGATATGCCATTGGTCTTGTTCCTGGACAATTGGCTCAGACGAGGGTGAGTCAAAGAAGCTTAGCACTTCGAGTAACGCTAATCAGTTCAGGTCCGTCCATCTCTGTTTCTACCAACTTGCGAGATCATCTGGGGTCTCTTCGTCATAGTGTAAGTCTTTATACTCTAGCGTGTTCTCCCACGGTTCACTTACACAGAAAACAGCACCTGCAAAGCCCAGAACGCAACAACCATCTATGCCCTCCGCTTCTTCCTCGGCCTCTTCTCAGCCGTCTTCTGGCCCAGTGTCGTCTCCCTCATCTTCAACTGGTACACCCCCAAAGAACTCGCCTTCCGAATCGCCTGCTTCAACGTCTCCGACGTCGCAGGAGCCATGTTTCTCGGCGCTCTCCAAGCCGCTCTGTACCGTAACCTAAACGGCGCCCATGGAATCGCCGGCTGGCAGTGGCTTTTCATTGTTTCGGGCGTCATCACCATCGCTCAGGGAATTGTTGGCTTCTTCATTATTCCTGATACACCTGCGTACACGCGTGCCAAGTGGTTGACGGAGGATGAGAAAAAGTTGTCTCGTGAGCGTATGGAGGGCTTTGGCGCAAATACGTCGAAACTTATCCCTCCGGCTGTCTTGAAGCAGAAGTTGCGCAGGCTGATCGTTCACCCTGTGACGTACTTCTTCCTCGTTGCTTTTGCTCTCAGTGCATGGGCACATCGCGCCACTTCTTACTTTGTCCTTTACATCGAAAGTCTCAAAGACGAAGCTGGAAACCGTATGTATAGCACATACCAGGTCAACGTCCTTCCCCTAGGTGGTTATGCTCTGCAGATTGTTTCCAATCTTATCCTGAACGGCCTGTCTGATTGGAAACACTGGAGATGGCAGATCAGTACTGGATCTACGTTCTCGTTTGGCGTACTGCTTTGCGTTCTTTGTGCCTGGCCTTCAGATCAGAAGGTCGTTATGGCATTCTACTTCATGACCTATGCTGCCAACGCTGGAGCTCCATCACTGATGGCGTGGTATGCGGAAATTATGCGAAAGGAGCCAGAAGCGAGAGCGATTGTTGTTGCGCTCACGGTTATGATCGTGTATATCGGTCACGCGACGATTCCACTTCGTGCCTTCAGAGTTGCAGACGCGCCACGATATCCTATCGGATTTCCACTGGCTACAGCGATGTCTTTTGCATCGGTTTTTGTCCAGCTTGGTCTCCTATGGTGGGCTCGTAGAAACCCCCGGCTTGTCAAGGGTGGTTACGAGGGTACTGCGGTTGACTCGAGAGTGTCTGATGAGGAAAGCTCTGGAAGTTTCGGCGATGGAGCAAGTGAACGAGAGGGAGGACATGGAGAGAAGACGGCAGATCCAGTTGTTTCAAAGGTCAACCAGTAAATGTCTTTTGACGTTCTTTGTAGATAAATCAGTTTAAGATATACCCTCGACGATTCGGCGTAGCAAATTTCCCAGTATCATATGAAATATGGACATCACCAGAGCAAGCCATTGCCATAGTGAACACAAATCACGCATGTCTACAAAGGATGCCAAAGCTTATGCCCCTTCCCAAAGAAGCAATTCGCTACATGAACTCTATTAGATGAAATCTGTGAGACTGGTCGGCTAAGAAATAAGCTTAATTCGACGAGGTCCAAGTGTAACATAACGCCCGCAGGCATGTCGGCTAAGTCACGTTGATTACAGTGATTCTATAGACGTGAGGTAATATCATCGAAACAGAAAAGACGACTTTCACGGAACATCCGTGAAAGTCAGAGCATCAGCTGGTTCAGGTGCATTGGATGGTTTGGAGTCTTGGACATTGCAGAAACCAGAGCTTTTTGGGTCCATGCATTGATGTCGGAAGGATGCAGCTTCTCTAAAGCGACTACACCTTAATATATCGACTTTCGTCCATCGTAGTCAAGTTGTACAAATAACCTACTCATATAACTCAAATCCATGTTCGGTGGAATCGGCATGACAACAACTTCGGTAGAAGCAGTTGTCGCGTACGGATTCGAGGCCCAGCAATTGAAAGATCTCCAGGCTGGCTCCAATGTATGTGTGATAGTCAGCTAATTCGCACCAAAGTGAGCAAATAAATGAGGTTTAAGA
>JAAQPG010001310.1:0-20930 GCA_013186905.1 Fusarium udum | reverse complement strand
CGTAATAATCACATCTCTCCTGAATAGCAGGTTATAGTTAATCTGGGCCTTAGTGTTTATCTTATAATACTAAGGCCTACTCTTAGAATTGACCTGTCATACCCTTCTGAATACCTTCATTTGCCTTACGAGCTGTGATTCGGTATTATAGCCTTTTAGATATAAATAGTTATATGTATTATAAAATATAAGAAAGGCTTTTTAATTAGGTAAATTATTAATAGCTACTTTAGTAAGGCCCCCTATAATAACCCCCTGTAGCGGGCCTCGGTTAGGGGACCTACTGGTAAAAATTCAGGGGTTCAGGTGTAGTAGCAAGTGAGGCGCCCGAGTTTGAACAAGTTCCTAAGGTTTGGCATAGAATCCTTTGCCAGGTCCCCAGTCTTGTTACCTCGGGTGCGTAACGGGAAGATCATCCTTGATGAACAGCAGTGGGGCCGTTGCAGACGAAAAAGAAAGCTCCTGACAACGTCCGCCGTTGAAACAGAATAAGAGATAAGCTTGCAGATCTCACGACTTCCAATTGGATTAACTTTGAAGCACCTCCCAGCTGAAATCGTTGATTTACTGCTAAATTCATTCCCTTGCCCAACTCGACTTCTCATTCCACGATTAACCGATACTGTTGCGGCTGAGTCGCAAATCGCCATGGCTGAGGAGGTGTACATGATGGAGCCGCCCAAAGGGCAGGACAGATGGGAAGCCGGAAGCGCTGCGACTATACAGATCATTTTGGGTGCTTGTCTGTTTACGCTTGGAACGGTCGTTTATGGACTCCGGATCTTGACTAGAGTGCGACTGCTCAAGAACCCTCTTCGCCTTGACGACTGTATGTTTCTACTTCAGATCTAGGGTTCAATAGAGCTAACTTTATACTCAGTTCTCACTGGCGCTTCGCTTATAGCATGTTGGGTCTTTTATGCATGCACCATGGGCAGTAGGTCGTCCCATGCTCATCAACACATACATACTAACAAAGACAGTGGTTGCCCAGGGAGGCTGTGCTACCAACTTCTGGCAGGTAACTCAATCGCAATACGAATCATTACTCAAAGTACGTTTCTGAACTCACGCCTTCGTCTTCGAGATGGCTGACCTCTTGCAGTGGACCATCCCCGTCAACATCTTCTATATGCTGTCCTCCGATCTCGCCAAAATTTCTCTCCTCTTCTTCTATCTGCGCCTCTCACCCGAACGAACCTTCCGCATCGTCATCTATGTCCTGATCAGCCTCTTCGGTCTTTATGCCCTCATCTACGCTATGATTAGTCTCTTTGGCTGCCAGCCCATCAAGGCCTCGTGGGACCTTGCCGCTCAAGCGACGGGCAAATGTGTGGACAAGTTTGGCTTCTTCTTGGCTGCTTCAGTTGCCAACGTAGTCATGGATCTGGTCATTTTGCTGCTGCCGTTGCGGATCGTTATCCCGCTACAAATTCCTCGTCGGCAGAAGATGTCACTTCTGTTTTTGTTCACTACTGGTGGCTTGTGAGTAACCCTTCCCATCTCACTTAATTAGCATACTGACGTCTCTAGTGTCATTATCGTTGCCATCTACAATTGTGTTCTCACTGTCAAGCTATTCAGCAGCCCCAACTACACCTGGGGTCTCGCATACGAACTCTGCTGGATGTACGCTGAGTTGACTGGCTGTGTCATATGTGCATCTGCCAGCTCTCTCAAGCCATTCTTCAAGCGAATCTTACCCAATATCTTCAGCAGTCACGGAGCCAGCTACGGTGGGCCCTCTGGGGCAACAGGCGGATCCAATGCCATCAAGAGCCGAAGACAGTTGAGTCGCAAGCAAGCTGATGCCATCGAACTGCAATCTGGAGATGACTCCGAGTCAGGAAGAAAGGCGACCGATGACGACGAAGCTACACTTTGGCCCAAGCCACAGCAAAGTTTCGACAATGGCAACCACCAAGTTTTGGTGACTGCGCCTGGAGTAGGTTCTGGTGTTGCTGGTTCACGCAGGAGCAACTCCCATTACCACAGAAACGGTAAAACTGATGGCATCGAGATTGTCTCAACAACGGAGGTTATGTACAGTCCTAGGTAGAATATCATAGAGTTTCCTTTAGTCATGAATAGAGTCTTATGGAGTAACATCACTGAAAAGAATAGCATGCAGACTGAGCGATCAACGGCAGTCTATTACCCATGACAGGCTATCGTATGGTTGTGTACCCAGAATATCTAAAGGCCCTTCCAAAAGAAAGTCTTGGGCAAGGCGAATTCCGCCCGCGCAATCTCATCCTTCGGATTTGAGCTGGAGGCAAGTATCACAGTGTACTTTCCAGCTTCAGCCTTCCACTTCGATGCCTCCTGGCACCAGAATGACAACGAATACTTATCAAGAGTAAGTTCAGCGGTCTTGGTCTCGTCGACATCCACAGTGACCTTGGTAAATGCCTTCAACTCTCTGATCGGCCGTTGAAGAGAGCTGTCCGCGTGGTGGATGTACAGCTGAACAACTTCGGCACCCACGAAGGCGCCCTTGTTGGCAATGTCGACGGTGACGCGCATCTGGTGATCAGCCGCTGCTGTGAACTCCTCGGGTACAGTGAGATTTGAGTACTCGAACTTCGAGTATGAAAGACCATGACCGAAGTAGAAAAGTGGCTCTCGGTCAACCATCTCGTAGTAACGATGACCGATAAAGACACCTTCGCCATACACAATGTCATAGTCAGCCTTGGAAAAGGTGAGGTACGCTGGAGTATGCTTGATGGATTTGGGGAATGTTAGTGAGAGCCTTCCAGAAGGATTGACCTTGCCAAAAAGGACATCAGCCATGCCATGACCTGTCTCTTGGCCGCCAAACCAGGCGTGAAGAAGAGTCGCTGCTTGAGACTCCCAGGGCATCTCGATGGGTAATCCTGATTGCGTAATGATAATCTGTGGCGTGTCAGTTGAAGCATTTCGGCTAAACAATGGTCAGCTTACAGCATCGGGGTTGGCCTCCAAAACGGCCGATATCAGTTCGTCCACGCGACCGGGAAGTCTCAGGTGCTTCCTGTCGCTGCCCTCATACTCGAAATCTGATGATAAGCCGGTGATAACGATGGGCACATCAACCTTCTTGGCAAGTTCCACGGCATCCTTGATACCCTGGTCTTCGTCATAGAGCTCAAAAATTCCAACGCGACCAGCGAGGGTTTGTGCAGTGCCAACGCCGCCCGAGAGGCTCTCATTTACTTGGAGCACCTCGAGGTCAAGTACCTGGCCCTTCTCGAACTCACCCTTGTAGAACCTTTCCATAGACAAGCGGTTGAAGCAAGGTGTTGAGTCAGTTTTTGGAGGCTGGCTGGTCCACAGATCAATAGCCTCCTTACCGTCAATGATGAGCTTTCCCTTTCCAGAAGTGCTGAACCCGAACTTGAGCTTTCCCGACTCGTGGATAGTGTACTTGGCTTTCGCTCTGGCGTAGAATTTGGTTGGGAGTGTTGCGTGGTAGCTCTCTGGAACATCGACCAGCTGCTTCTCAGCCGTAGTTGAGACAAGAACCTTGGTATCGGGGTTCTCTTGCGGGTCCTCCCCAAAGATCTCGACAGACCAGCCCTCAGAATCAGAATCTGGGGGAGTGTGACCCTTGATGAGGGGACTAAATCGGAAGGCTGTTTGTAGTGTTAGCACATATTTGGTGACAGTGGTATGATGTGTGGCGTACAATTGCAACCTGGAGTATATGTGATGTTCTCCTCTCCTACAACTTCCTTGATCGCCTCGTATGGTGTGATGCCACAGTAAGGCTCAACCTCGGCACTTCCACCACCGCAAAGAGCAGGGTTCTTGACATGATCTCCAATCAGTCCGAACTTCAGGCCCTTCGAGTTCTTGATCGGTAGTCTTCGCTTGTCGTTCTTCAGTAGCACTACCGACTCAGCCACAAGCTGTCGAATCAGGGCTCGTTGTTCTGGCGTATCCGACTGAGGGGGTTTTCCTGATTTTTCACCTGCCTTGCACTTGTTGACGAGGTTCAAGACATTTTCAACAGCTGTATCGACTGTTGTTTTGGACACCTTTCGAGTGTTGACAGCAATACTGAGGCGCTTTCCTCTCCAATCCGTCGGTCCAGGCATTTCGAGATCCAAGCCAGCGTTGATTGCTTCTGATGTGCTGTATGTGCCGAACCAATCGCTCATAACAAGTCCCTTGAACCCCCATTCTTCACGCAGGATCTCCTTCATCAGTAGAGGATCTTCACTTACATGAATTTTGTTGATTTTGTTATAGGATGTCATGATAGTCCATGGGTCTGATCCTCGAAGGGCGAGTTGGAAGGGTAGCAAGTGAACTTCTCGGAGAGTGCGCTCGGTCATGACCACATTGTCCTCGATACTGTTGTCAGACTGATCGTGGGCCGCATAGTGCTTGACGCTTGTTGCAACGCCCTGCTCTTGAACGCCATTGATGTAATGCGCGCCCAAAGTTCCGCTGAGAAAAGGGTCTTCACCGAAAGCTTCAAAACCACGTCCGATCAAGGGTGAGCGCTGTAGGCAAAGTGTTGGTGCTAGCAAGACATGAACACCGCGGACCTTGGCTTCTTCACCAAGAAGGCTTCCGATCTTGTGGATGAGTTCAGTGTTGAAGGTAGCGCCCATTCCTGTAGCCGACGGTAGCATTGGACTCGGCATCTAGCGGTCTGTTAGTTCATGCTACGTAGACATTGAAGGGGTACTCACACGAGTGAACGACCGCCGCCCTCGGATTCCATGAGGCCCATCTGAAGTCTAGCTGGTCAGCTTCATAGTTTCTCTCATATTTGGCATCTCAGACTTACAATAAGCGCAGGAATTCCATGCTTCTCAAGGCCAGTCATGCGAAATGATCCCTGGCCCGCCAGAAGCTCCACCTTCTCATCCAGCGTCAAATTGCTTAATAGAGCTTCAACGTCTACAAAATTTGATTCGGTCATTTTGTCTGATGTTTTCAATAAATATATGATAACAATAGAAGAGATTCTTCATAAAATTGAGACAAATGCTGAGTTTTGTTGAATGGCACTACTCAGCAGGATTTAGCCGTCGGCTGTTCGGGCCGCTAAATTCTCATGTCCCCTCACGTTGGATTGAGGTATTTGGTCGTTGGCAACATCTTGGCAACACGATCGTCGGGGTGACTGTCAACCTCTATTTTGTTTGGTGGAGTCTCTGCTCTGAGTTAATAACCATGACAAAGTCTTTGTAATTGACACTAGTTGGATTGCAAAGCTGGGGTAACTGCATGCTGACAGCTAGGGGGCTGGGTCCATGTTTGGGAAGGGCGCGCTCATATACCAACTTGAAGGATCATACACAATCCTAGCAATATTCTACGTAGTATATCTCACGCTGGCCTCTGTCCAATAGTGACCAAGGCCCGAAAAATGGCACCCTCTTCCTTGACTTCCTTCTCAAACCGCTCAGCCAAGTTCTCATACGTAGAATCAGGTAGCTGTACACCAAGGGCTGTTGCTGTCAGTCAAATTCTCACACACTATAGAAACCTATACTCACCCTTTGCGCCCTCAATGAGGCTTGGGATGGTAATCACGAAAGGCTGCCATGATAACTCGGCTGCTTCATCGTCACCCAGCAGCTTGCCCATGGGCAGATCTACTGAATGGACGGTCACGTTCTCTAGTCCTGCTTCCTCAAATGCACCCGGTAGTTTGCGAATACAATCGGATCCCATGCCCATCCCGTCGAACATGGCCGCGATATGGTTGCTCACATCTCTCCACGCTGGACCTACGTTGGGCCGATCTGTTAGATCAAAGTCAAGCTCGTGGACCTGCAGCCAGCCTCCAGGTGCAACCGTCGCTGGCTGAAGTCAGTAGGGTGGTCCCAAAAGGTGAAAGCACTCTTGCTTACGCACAGGCGAGATGATCAATTGCTTTCTGGTAACCCACTTTGGCAGCTCCGAGGATGCTGTACCTCATGTGTGTCAAGTCAAATGCTCCGACAAATTGGTCTCTAGGAAATTCACAAAGATCGTAAACTTCAAAGCGAATGCCCCCTTCGGAACCAGGTAGAAAGGCTTCAACAATATCAGCGCCAACGAGCTGAGCAGATGGAGAAACCTGCTTCTTCAGGTCTCGAAGCAAAACTCCTAATCTTCTGTTAGTCAAGTCAACACCTAGGGCAGTCGAAGTAGTACCATCGGCGCATCCGACGTCGAGGATCCTGAGTCTTTCTTTATCCAGTGGTATGGGTGCAAAGACAATCTTGTTGTCAAGGCATCTCTGAACCCAGGCATGCTGTTTCTGGAGCCGTTCTACCTCTCGGCTTATTTCCCAGGGATAGGCAGCTTTGTTCTCGGAGCTCATTATGAAAGGGAGGAGATCGGATAGTCTGTCTATGATCTTAGTAGATTGGGTGATACTGAGTGCAGCGGTTTTTAGGAGGATTGAGCTGAATTACAGGAGGTCTTATATGCCAGTCGAACTTATGGTACTACAGAAACCCGTACGGTTTCGTTCACTTCTCATCTAGCCAAGTCTGCCTACATATCTCTCCGGGCTTCAAGAAATGTCTCCGGGCTTCTGTAAAGTCTCCATGAAGCTTGAAAGCGATTACCATGCCTAGTGCTTATCGCTTGGCAACTCTCGTAAGCTGAAATTGACCAAGATACGGCTAGGGTCCCTTGGTTGAAGACTTAATAGAGCTACGGGATCTCTTCCTCTCCCATCTTGGACCTGGGATTCGTCTTGATACGAAGCTTGTACAAATAAGAGTCGAAATCGAGTGTTGGCAGTTAGTAGGTAGTCTCACGTCATTTCAACGTGTCATTCGGGGTTTCTGTAGATTTCCGTTGGTGTTCAACCTCGCAGCTGCTTACTCTCCCCTCTAAGCGCCTGATCCTTGACCTCAAATACATTAATGGCACGAAAACAGTCAGGGTCTTTCCCAGCGTTTGACTTCCCCAATCTTGGGGCTGATCACACTGATGATGTCGACCTTTAAAGGCTAGAAAAGAGGTTCATTGATAGCCGTTTAGAACAAGGCTAGAGCTTCCAAGTCAGCACCGTAAGGCAAAGTACCACCAAAGGATCAAATACTCGCACTTATCCGAAAGCAAATATTGGACAAGAATGATAGCAACACAACATAGGCTGTGGCTGATTAGTTGTCCAGGGACTTTCTCACAGAACCGCCAGGTTATAATTAATTGTTAAATATACGGGATTCAAGTGGTCATAACGAAAATGGTAGTTGCAAAATATGTTGACATCGCTATGTACACTTAGAATAGAACATGCCACACGCGTTTCCAAGCAGGGCCGTTGGCAAGCTGCTCGCGATAAGCGTTGATGGTATCCCAATCATGCTCGCGACGACTGGTATCAAGATCTATCTCGCTGACCTTTCTCCATCCTTCACGCTTCCAGATGTATCCAATGGCATAAAAGAGAATGACAACGGGCAGAGCCAGGTATGACTCGAAGAAGCCCTCGGCAGTACCGAGAGATCCATCAAGATTGGTGATGGCAGTGTAAAACTGCGCAATAAGAACGATGACGATGAGGATCAGTCCAACCCATGAGCCCCAGACTCCGAAGACGTGCTGGAAGGGGATCTCATCCAAAGTGTGGCCGTGGTACTTCCAAGCCTGTCGGAATCGGATATGGCAAAGGCAGATAGAGCCCCAAGTGAATAAAGCAGCCAGTCCGGACAAAGCCTGAAGCCAGACGAAGACGGTGTTTCCATCACCACTGACGCTGATATACCCAAGAGCACCGATGGCAATGATGGACACAACAGCAGGAAGAGGACGTCCAGACTTATCAATGAACGAGAAGAATTTGGGAGCATAGCCCTGTTGCGCGAGTGCGACAAGAGTTCGGCTACCACCGTAAACGCAGGAGACACCGATAGATAAGACAGAAACAAGGATGATAACGTTCATGAAAGAATCGTATCCCTTGAGATGAGCGTTGGCGGCAGCGATGACGAAGGGAGAGGCACTAGGGTCGTCGTTGCCGGCATTCAGAAGTCTGGGATCCTTAGAGCTGACGAGGAAACCAACAAGGAGAAGGCCAACCACGTAGAAGAGAGTGATTCGCCAGAAGACCTGCTTGATGGCGCCAGGGAGAGCCTTGGCGGGGTTCTTGGCTTCGGCAGCAGCGAGACCGACAAGTTCTGTTCCACTGAAGGAGAAGGCTGCAGTGACGAACACACCTGGATCCATTAGTATCTGAAGAGCAACACGGGAATGAGGGATTATGTCTTACCGCAGAAGCCTCGGAAACCGTGCTGGAAAGCACCTGGGTCATACCAGAGCTTGGCGCCCTGGTAGGTGCTGTACTGTCCATCAGAAGGGCCTCCACCGCAAACAAGGACGACAGCGATGATCATGAAGATAACGGTGGCAGAGAGCTTGAGCAGTGCAGCCCAGAACTCTTCCTCGGCGTAACCAAGAGTGCCAAAAATATTGACGAGGATAATCACAGCAAGGAATACCTGTAGCATGTCAGTCGACAGACTCACGATAGCATCATGGGGGCTGAACTTACGCTGACCCAGATAGCTACGCTAGTATGCGGAGCCCAGTACTGAATGACTGTGCCGCAAACTGTCAATTCAAGAGGAAGAACGAAAGCCCACTGCATGACATAGTTCCAACCCATGGCGAAACCCCAAGAGGGATCAACAAATCGGTTGGCATAGCTGATCATTTGTTAGCTCACGTCTCGATTTCGGATTGATAGAACTCACGTATAGAAACCACCAGATACGGGATACATGACAGCAAGTTCACCGAGGGCATAGACGACGTTGAAGATCATAACACCCATGATCAAGAAACCAATAGTCAATGAACCAGGGCCACCAGTCTGCAGAGCAGAACCGCTACCAACGAAGAAACCAGCACCAATACTGCAAATGAGTTAGTACACCGAACCAATATTAGCGCGTCATCATTTATTAGGGCGGCAATAAGCCGGCGTTGCACGATGACGACAGAACGAAAACGACTGACCTGCCACCAATAGCGATCATGTTAAGATGACGGGGCTTCATCTCACGCTGCAACTCAGCAGTTCCCTTTGCGTAATCATCATGGGGAGCGAATGAGCCGGGAGTAAGCCCATTGCGCAGCGCCCAGGACTGCTTGGGACCATCCTCAATGGGCTCAGTGGTGCCCTGCTTCTCATCATATCGCGGTGATGTATCCTGAGCCTCCAGGGCTTCTTGTTTAGGATGGATTTCCGACATGGTGAGATGCTTAGATAAACTTCAATGTCTTGAGAGTCAGAGGATCAGAGGGAATTAGAGACAGCGCGGGCTAATGGCAGATATATACGACAGCTCTTCGAGCCAAAAGTGGCAACACGGGGGGACCATCCCTCACACGGACCTAAATGAAAAGCGGAAGGTGGTTGGTTTCTTGGAAGGATGCAGAGAGAGATAGGTAAGGTAGGTACCTGGGAAGGGTACGTAACATGGAGCATTGCATCGCATTGATTTGATTGTTGGTTTCACTGCTCGAATTGCTGTGGTGATCTGTCTCTGGAGACTGGGGGCTGCTCCTCTATCTCACGGATAAAGCGGCACTTTGTTCAGCTGGGGCAAAAGAAGTGGACACTCGAATGAACCAAAGCTTAAGCCACCGAAAAAAAGGAGCTGGGGGGAGAAGGAAACTAGCCTATCAACCGTTTGGTCGCGTGCTGACGTAGGGAAAAGAGTGCTACTGAGCGGAAGTTTTTAGAGCTGAGGTTAGGCTGTAGCTTAATCCAGTTCATCCTCGGAGCCGAAGGTATTGTCGTCGATTTCGATTCTTCTACAGGTCCGACGAGGGCATGTTTTATCTGGTGTTGCATGTGATGTCATGCAGTCTCGATAAGGTGCGCGCAAAGGGCTCCGCCCAAGTCTGGGGAAAGTGGCATCTTTTGAGGAATCTATTTGTCATAGATTCAAGTTTCTACCCCGGAATATCTCTGCTGGATCTGCATGCGTGTGAAATTGAGCAGTTGGCAGCAAATGGCGTAGCACCTGTATCATTGGGGCGCGCTCGGAGCCGGGCTAGCCGGAAGGACCTCTTATCAAGCTGTCGATCCCGAGGCTAACATACGATGAGCAGTGGCTGTAGCTGGTCTAATTGGGCAGAGACAGTTGAATTTTATCTGACTGGAGTCTGGAGAAAGGGATATAAACGGGTCTTGCTGCGGTAGGACCGACTTTGAGTTGTGTCATGGGAGGAGGAATGGGATGCAGTCATTGATAGAGTTTGGGTACTGATCCTCGTTCGTTCATCAAATCTTAGGTGAGAAATACATACGCACGGATGGATGGATGGCCTAAGACAAAAGGACATGCCAGGGTTTAATTTGTGGTGTTGAGTATTTGTAGCACATCTTCAATTGTCATGACTAGAAATGAAGTTGAAGAAATTGGAGATATTCCCAATTAAAACCGTACTTGATCTCTTGGCAGGGCGGGAGAAGCCTCTGACAGCTTGGCACCCGTGATGTCCATCTTGGCATTTGACAACGATATTATTCCGTAAAGACAAGCATTATCTGGGGAAAACCACGACGCGTAAGGTATCTACGATCAAAGAGGAAGCTGTTACATAAGAACAACGTCTTTAACCTTGAGTATTTGATTTGACCTCCTGTTTTGAGGGATCCAAAGTTAATTCCCATTAAACTCGTCGCAAGCATCTCCACGCGACCGTCTCGTGTCGCAAGCTACCCTAAGTGAGAGATTTACAGCGCTAATTTACTGCACTCAGCGCCCTGCTCCAGTGAACAAACTCCACTGTCCTTGTTTTCCTGATCTTCATCGACAAAACGATCAGCGTAACTCATCGCACATCGAATCTAAACGACGATATGGATTTTTTTAAACAAGCTCCATCAAACGGCAGAATGACGCAACCGGCAAGCCTTATTTGTTGTTGGCTTGCATTAGTTGCAACCCTTCCGTGTCATCGCGTCCACGCGTTGGAAATAACGGACCAGGTTTCAAGGGAATGACGTCTGTGATTCAACCGCCAAGCCCTGATAGTACACTAACAGATAGTGCCATATCATCTTGTTAATAAGTTGCTATCTGCTATAGTGCAAACAGCAGGCAGGCGAGCGTTCCGCGTTCGCGGAATCGGCTTTCAGTGAAGGAAGCATAATCGATATCTCGGCTAACGGAAACAACTGACCAAACGCCATTGGAAATTTCCGTGATCATTAGACAGCCATCAATAGCTTAACAACAATGTTTGTCTGGACGTATTGGCAGTCTTGTCATTCCGTGCTCATTCGTGTCACTCCTACCCATCCCTTCCAAGTTCCGCGTTAACCCTCAGAACGGCCTTCTCAGCCGACTGCTGCCCTTCTCTGCTCAACCGAAAGGCTTCAGTAACGTCTTCCAGAGTTCCAACCTCTATTACAGGGTTTGCCTCGACATCGCCCCTCTCCAGCATTCCCGTTACTAGTCGTAGGTACTTCTCCCAAGCACTTTTCTCATCTGGTGTCTCGGGACCTGTATTATCAAACACGGTGTATTCCTCACCCAACGCCCTGCCAAAGACAGTAAAAGCGAGCATAGACTCGGCTTTGACGTATGGATTGATAGAGTGAAGAGACTCTTTGTCGAGTGGCGATAAAGCAATCAGCTGAGATCCTGCACTGTGAGCCAGGCAGCGAGCTACTTTCTCTGAAGAACCTCCATCTACAATGTTATCGAGGGCATATCTCAATTTCCCTCTAGTAACCTCTTTTACACGTCCAACCCAATCTTCACCATGGTAGTCGACCGTGACCTCGGCGCCCAGCCGTTTGAGAAGCTCATGGTTCTTGGACGAGGCCACTGCGATGACACGAAGACCACTGAGCTTGCCAAGTTGAACAGCATACAGTCCAACACTCGTGGAAGCGCCATACACCAGAAAGTCCACTCTGTCTTCTTTGGACTGGTAGGGTTCAGGCAGCGACAAGTGCTGATACATAGCTTGCGTGGCCGTCGCAAAAGCGAGTGAGATAGTCGATGCCTGCTGCAAGCTGATGTTGTCCGGCACAGCAAAGACGAGCGATGCCTCGATATTCATGTACTCTGCAAAAGATCCGATACCTTCGAAGGTTGCGCCGTGGACCCAGCCGCCGACTCTCTGGCCTTTCTTCCAGTCGGAGCCGTTGGGGTCTTCGACTGTACCGGCGAAGTCACAGCCTGCGATGAGACCTGGCTGTGCTGGTCCATCCAAGACATCGCCTTCAACGAGCTTCCAATCACCGGGGTTCAGAGCCGCGTAGTGAATCTTGACAAGAATTTCTCCTTCTCGCGGCCTTGGACGAGGAACCAACTGGACAGACCCGCTTCCTTTGCCATCTGTCACGAACGCTCGCATTTCGGTCATTTCGTCCACTGTCGCAGGATTCTCAATTTCTCTCTCGAATTCCAGATGCGTGGGTTGATGATTCGTCGCGGTACGACCTCTAAGACCATTGTTATCCGAGTCTCAATCGAGACGAATTGATAAGCAAACCTGAGAAGCAACTTATGAATCGAACTATTCCTGTTCCTTTCTGCTAGCTCTTTCATCGCGACCTATCATGTCCGCTGGGAAGTTCCAGAAACGGCAGCTGGATCACAATCCTTGTCAGCCAAGACAGTTCACGGGAAGACTCAATGCCGACTTACAAATAACACAAGCTAGCAGCAGGTTCACCGAGAACAAATTGATACAGCTTTAAAACATGCTTCATTAACATCTAGTAGAAATCATCGCTCATTATGCAAGAGTGAGCTGCCTATTAAGACTTTTCCCATAACATGACTTCTCCGCCATCTAGGAATTCCAGCATCACAAAACCCTCGTCCTATTCGCAGAAACACAGATGAGACACCCAAGACAAATGAAATCGTAAAGTTCATAATCTACAGACGAGCAGAGAAGCTGGCCTGTGAGGTCTGGCCATATGCGCTCTTCTCGGGCTGGTAAAAGGGCAGAGATGTAACGGTAGCCTTGATGCGCTTGCCGAAGTACTCAATCTCTACCTTGTCGCCCTCGAGGACTTCTTTGGGTAGGTATGCGTAGGCGATGGGCTTCCGGACGCTGTATCCGAATGCTGTGCTTGTTACATAGCCAACAGCACGGCCCTTGACGAACACTGGCTCCTTGCCGAGAATGACGGAGCGACCATCGTCAATGGTGAGACCGCGAATGCGGCGAGACACCTTCTCGCTCGAACAGCCCTTGAGTGCGTTGTAGCCAACGTAGCCAACCTTGCCTGGCTGGAGAGCAAACTCAAGTCCAGCCTCGTAGGGGTCGTACTCAGAGGTCATGTCGGTACCCCACGATCGGAAGCCCTTCTCAATACGGAGAGCGTTGAAGGTGCTTCGGCCAGCAGCAATGACTCCGTAAGGCTGGCCACCATGCCAAAGAGCATCCCAGAGACGCAGACCATTGTCGGCAGTCGTGTAGATCTCCCAGCCCTCTTCACCGATGTATGAGAAGTTGGTAGCAATGACGGGAATTCCAGAGATCTCAGCCTTCTTGACGCTCAGGTAAGGAAGAGCTCGGTCGGAGAAGTCGTCCTTGCTGACGAGCTTGATGAGATCCTTTGAACGGGGACCCCAGACTCCGACGGCAGCGAGGCCACCAGTGATATCGCGGACCTGGACTGCTCGGTGAGGGCTGGCCTTGGTCTGAACCTTGGCCTCGCGGGTGAAGTAGTGAAGATCGACGGGACCGTTGACTCCGAGATGGAAGAGATCCTCTCCAAGTCTAGCGACGAAAATGTCGCTCTTGATACCACCATGAGTATCCAGGAGTAGGGTGAATGTCACCTTGCCAACCTTTCCAGCAACGTTACCAGTCGTCAAGCGCTGCAGCAGCTCAGCAGCACCAGGACCAGTGATCTCCAATCTTCGAATAGGAGTCTGATCGTACAAAGCAACAGCAGTTCTCGTCTTCCAGGCCTCCGCCGCCGAAACAGCAGAGTAGTATCGAGAAGACCAAGCATCTCGCTCGACAGGTTTCCAAGCCTCAGGCAAGTCCTTGAGCAGCTTCTCGTTGGCCTCGAAGTGGTGAGGGCGTTCCCAGCCACCAGCCTCGAGGAAGTAGGCGCCGAGCTCCTGCTGGCGTTGGTGGAAGGGGCTGACTCGGAGGTTACGGGGTGACTCCTTGGGCTGGAGAGGGTGGAGGATATCGTAGACTTCGACGAACTGTGTAGATGTGGTTTCGGCGACGTAGGCAGGTGAAAGCTGAACTTGCTCAAAGCGGGAGATGTCGCACTCGGAAAGGTCGATCTCAGATCGGCCCGTAGTGAGAAGCTCGGCAAGTGCCTTACCGACACCAGCAGATTGTGTAACCCAGACAGCCTCAGCGACGTAGAAGTTGTCAAAGTTGGGGGCCTGGCCGACGAGGGGGCCACCGTCGGGGGTGAAAGACATGATACCGTTGAAACCGTGGTCAATCTCGGTTTCTCGGAGAGCAGGAAGGATCTCCTTCGACAACTCCCAACCTGGTGCGAAGTCCTTCGGAGTGAACTGAAGGCTGGATGGCATGTTTCTAGAATCGACGTTCTTGGGTGTCTCGCCAAGTGAGGCTGCAACAACAGGCATTGGGCGATGGCCGTAGAATCCAATACCGATGTGATCACCGTGCTCACGGTAGTAAAGATCCTGATCCTGGTGACGGAGGATAGGTAGTTTGGCACCATTGGGCTCCTCATTCTTGCCCTTCTGGCAAGGAACTGACTTTGTGTGTACATATTGGTGAGCCATTGGTGTCAGGGGAACTGGCAAGCCAACCATGGCTCCGATCTCAACACCCCAGAATCCAGCGCATGAGATGACGATATCAGCCTCGAAAGTTCCATTCTTTGTGTGGACAGCTGAGACATGGCCGTCGTGGTGGTCGATAGATGTGACCACTGTAGATCCGTGATACTTGACACCAGCTGCTCGTGTTCGCTCAATAAGCTTCGCTTGAGCAGGACGAGCGAGTGCAAGACCATCGGTAGGAATGTGAAGTCCACCAAGTACCTTGCTCTTATCCAGCAAGGGGTACAACTCAAGACACTTCTCGGGGCTGATGAGATTCGCCTCTATGCCCCAAGAGTAAGCATATCCCCTTTTTCGCTTGAGCTCCTCCAGTCGTGCAGTAGTAGTAGCGATTTCTAAACCACCGACTTGGTTGAAGCAGCCTAGTGATAGTAGCTTCTCAACTGTGTATGTAGCCATCTTGCTGAGAGTCTTTGATGTGTTTGTCTGGAATACAAGACCAGGGGCGTGAGAGGTTGAGCCACCGGGCATGTCCAGAGGTCCCTGGTCCAGGACCGTGATGTCGGTCCAGCCGCGAGAGACCAGCTCATCAGCAACATTGACGCCGACTATGCCAGCGCCAATGATGAGTACTCGTGGTGAGGGTGCCATTTCTGCTATTATGTGATGTAGGTAAAGGATGAGATGGAAAAAGGAGAATGAAATGAGAATGGTTTCCAACACAGAAGCTTCTATTGGCAAAGATCAAAGGTTCTAGTCGAAATATATCTTTCTATCAGCAATCTACGACTCCGCACTCCTCCTCACCGAGATCACCCTCAAAAGTATCTTGTCACTATGTCATGGTTACGATAAGAGCAACTAACATGAGAACCTCCGGTTGTGGGAGCGCTCACGTGATCGGCATGGAGAGGCGGCGCCGTTCAAAGGTGGAGGGCGTGTGTTTAGGGTGTTATGTTTGCTGGGCCTGGCATGCGGGGGAGCAGAGATAACGAGACGAGTCTAGATCTATTTTGGTCTTGGACCGGGCATCAAGTGCCGGTCGACCCCGTGCTGAGGACGATAGGACGCGTGATAACGAAACGAGATAGAGAATAGAACGCGCGATGTCGGATCTTGCAGGCGAAGGAACGGACACTATCGAAGCGTCAGAGACCCATGCTCATGCTCAATGGAAAAGGTTAATAAACAGTCTGTTAGACGCCGCTCGGTTGGGGCTGCATGAAGTTTTGCCATGGGGAGGGGGGAATGGCAATCAGCTGGACTGCCACGGACTTGTCAAAGCGAAGAGGAAAGGCTATTTTTACCCTTGCAAGTGCGGTACAGGCAAAGTAAAAACACCCCAAGAAATTTGGTCATGGGACCTTTTGCGGGAGAGTCACATTTCACGATGCCTTCATCTCGCGAGGGGCGTTGGTGTTTCGCTTGTGCAATCTCGTGGCATTGAGACCCCCTCCCTGTTCTGTTTCTACACCAATTGAAAGCGACACGAAGCGCATTCGTTATCGTCGAGCTGTCATCGGTAGTCATTCTTACCGCTCATTTCAATGAATGGCATTTTGGTGTTGTTCCCTTCGTGACTCTTCCCCTCCCTCGATAGGCTCTTCGTGCCGTATTTCCTCAGGATTTAACCCAATTGAGGCGACACCAATTGGGTTCATGATGGTCAAGGACGGGGAAATAACCGGTAATAAATAACAACAAACCTTCCAAAAGGTTGTCCGACGAAGCCAATCATCTTGACAGTCAGAAAAGCTTGGCTTATTTGGTTGCCAGGCACGTTGAATCGCATGATGCCCCATTGGCCTACCAAATTTCCCATTCCAGAGATGGTGTCGACCCTGGAATTCCGGCCTCCCTCTGCAGCCGATGGAACCGAGTAGACAACTCGACCTATGGATGAAGACCACATTTGCCAAGAGGATACGAATATCCAACCGCCATGTCGTGTCGTGGCATGCCCAAGTGGAGCGGTGAAACAAACCCCGACTCAGGTGAGGGTTTCTGATGTGCATTACGCCATGAAGCTAAACTCAACACCAAAAACTGTGCATCGTCAGATGAAAATCTAGACTGTCCGGCTGACCCGCCTCGCCTCTCCCAATATCGCCAAATTAGCCTCTGTCAATCCCCTCCCCCGCGTCGGAGCCCTGAAATATACCCCGACTTCCCCGGTTTACCCCAGGTTGTGTAGACGCCCGGTTTCATCGTATGGAGACGTGTTGACACATAGAAATACTGAACCCACGGGAGAGACTTTTTCCCTTCTCTTTGAGCAAAAAAGTAGTCAAGCACGGTCCCCACCCTCAGTCTCTCACCTTGGCTAGGGAGGGACACACTGTGCATATCTAGCGTCTTCTCCATCTCCGGCAACCTTCTCTCCCCCGCATTTTCAACTTTTTGGCCTTCGGTGTCTTCCCCAGGAAATCTGCCCGGTTTCGGCTACCCCGGACCCCCAAATCGAGACGCTCATCGGAGAGCGAGCAGGGGACAAACCCGCCGAGGGAGTTTTAGCTCCGCAGTCAACACGCACTCACTGACGGGGCTTGGAGATGGATGACGGGCGGCTTCTGTCAGTGTGGAGATGTTTTTGTTTGCTCTGTATGTAACTGGAGATTGGGACAGAAGGAAGGATTCGGGAGATAATGCACCGTTGATCTAAAACAGGGCATGGCAAGTCTCGTTATGCATGGAGTATCGGGAGAAGGTAATACGCCCAGTCTTCTAGACGTCTCAATTAAGCAAGAGAATATTCTACTGTATGTCTCTCTGTTGCACATCTCCACTACCCTAGCCTTTTTGTCAATACCCAAGATCCATATACCATACTCCTAAAAGTGATTAAACATGATATTACTAAAATTTTCACCTTCCCACCATGCAGGCCCTCTGCTCTCGCTCAGGGCAGGTTGGGGGTCATCGCAGCCCATGTCGGCAATGTTGACGAACTGCGACGAGTCCGCGTAGAGCCATGGCGTAGTGCATAGCGTCAAGTTATCGTCCACTGGTACCTCATCGTAGACAGTGTCGCGCGCAGAGTCTGGACCCTGCGACGAGAGCGGGGCCTTGTAAGATAACGTTGGCGCTTCTTGGCCGCCGTCTGCAGTGTTGATTGTGATCTCGGGTGCGCTGGCCACGATGATCTCCAGCGTGATGTTCTCATTTGTATCCTCGTTTGTGGGGTTTGGGACGAGGGATTGGTTGAGAAGTCCAGCCGTTGGGAGCTCGTGAGAGTCTGCAAAGGTGTTGAACTGGAGAATCTTCCACATGAGAGGGACGCTGAGGTAGATCTTTGAGGGCATCCAGTCTTCAACGTCCATGCTATCAGATGTACCTGCAGCGATGCGCGTCATCTTGTCAAGGTTGCGGTCCTGTCAATTGTTAGTGCGAATTCATGCGATAGCTAGCAAAATACATACCAATGCTCTGCAAGCTGCTGAAGTGTGCATAAAGGTCTTCAAAAATCGCCTGCACTTGGCAAAGTCCGTGTTTGACTTGTGCTTCAATCGCGCCGCAGCAGCGCAACAGTAGTACAGGTGCACAGTCGCCGCAATGGCAGCAACGTGGCCGAAGAAAGGATCTGCAAGCGGTACTTGCTTGTCGACGACCATGTCGATCATTCGAACGATCCATGTGGAATGCAGAAGTGCCAATTCTGACGATCGCCTCCAAAAGGTGTTTGGGATGGCGAGATTGGGGTTGTGCTGGGCTCCCACGATGTACAAGAAAGGATGGTTCAACACGGTCGGAATGACATGGTATGTGAACTGTTCCTTCAACCACGGTGCCCAGTAATCCCGATGCATCTTCAGATCCTCGACCTTGCGCTCGTAGAATTTTACAGTGTCATAGCGATGGCACATGGGTATCCTGTTCTCCGTCTCCATAAAGTCAGCCAGGACTTTGGCGTACATCGAGTCATGTCGCCAAGGCTCCTTGATGTTGTTGTGTGAGCAATCGGAGACGTATTTTCGCACTTGACTCCAGACCCATCCAAGGTGAACGCTGGTGTTCCAGATGCCAGGTTCATTCTGGTGTTGACAGCCGAGATCATCTCTGGGGAGAGTCGGCGCCCTTGGGTCGTGATCTGGCATTGGGCCTCGAGTAGTGGAATAGGCCGGGCGCCAGATCTCTGTCGGTACGCTCAAAAGACCTTCTTGTCGGCCGTAAGATTGCTCAAGCATCTGTAGACTCCAGAATAGCCTCTTCTTGCGGTCCGACATGGGATCTTCCATGCCGTAAACGGTCTCGACGTCCAGCATCGCAGAGCGACATAATTGATGCGCAAGGCCGAGGTGGAATTGGCCGAGGTGAACATTACCGTCTACAAATGTTAGTTTATGTGTCGCGACAATAAAAATAGCAGAAACATACCAATAAACGAGGAGTACGAGAGAAGACAGAGACTCTCAAGCGTCGCAAGATCAACAGTCCCATTTGCGATCCTCAGCATGATGAGACTCTTGGCATTGTTGGCGTACAACTTTGCCTGATCCCCATTCTCAGAGAATCGCAACGTCAAGGCAAGAATGCTGCAAGCAAGCTCATCATGCATAGACCCAAAGTCCCTGACCTCGTCGCGCTCAAAACACCATATTGGCTGTCGGTGGCAGAACTCAAAGTACAACGCGATGCCAACAGCGATATCGGAATGGCTCGGTCGCAGAGACGAGTTCTCTGATTCGGACTTTACTGAGGGATGGCTTGTGGGATAACTTTGCTCGCGTGTGTTTCGCACGCCAGAGTATGACTTTTCGGACGTGTCTGTTGTTTCTTCGAGGGCCGAATCGAGCTGTTGCTGTTGGAGATGGTTTGGCTGGTGGTGTTGGTTCTGTTTTTGTTGTGACGTAGGCCTGCAAAACGCCCCAAAAGTTAGAACCCCTCCCACTGTAAAGTAAGCGTCAGAGACAAGAAAAAGACTTACAAGCTTCCGTTGAGCAGAAAGTCAAGCTTCTCCTCCAGATGGGCCAATCTCTCCTCCTAATTAAAATCGTCAAGTTATGTTTTTTTTTGCGTGTGTGTGCAAAACCCCATGCACAACGTACCGAAGGACCGCTCTGAGAGGGCCTGATTGCCGGGGGATAAGAGCACGACTGTTTGAGGCGGACGCAGCTGGAGCATGCTGGCTTCTCGCCTGGGCAACGGGTCTTCTTTCGTCTGGGTTTCTCAAATCAGTACAGCTGTGACAGACGCGACATCGCAGTGTGTGTTTGGTTTGCCAACCTGCAAGTCAGACAGGCGTGGTGAGAGCGTCGTCTGCCGCGGGTGCTAGTGGGAGGATTATTATTGTTGCTGCTCGTGTTGTTGTTTTCTTCGGTAGGTGACATTGAAGATCTCGACATTTTGAAGGTGATGTGTGTATTATTATCTGAGACAAGGAAGCGAGAAGAGGGAAGGGGAGGGAGGGAATGGCCCTAGGAGGAGGATGATAACAATAATGAATAAAAAAAAAGTTGATGGCGTAGGAGTTGGTGAACCTTGTTTCGCTCGCTGTAAAGGGGCCCGCTTCCACTAAATACCTTACCCTTGGACTGCTCTGCTCTGCTCTACTGGAGGATACAGTGCAGTTTGGGGTGGCTTACAGTTACTGTTGCAAACCCCGCACTGCCTACTGGTTCAAACGGACTGCGGCGTGCGTTGGAATAACTCTTACTCATGGCCCTTGCGCTACGCTGCTGATAACGCGGGGTTTGGTAGTGTACATACATACGAAGAAGAAAAGCTTAGTGGGTTGTCCAAGGATTGGATGGAATGGCTCAGGGCTAATGCGAAGTGCCTGAAGAGAACAAGGGGGCGTGGATAGTGTGACTCCCGGTCAGAGATGAGGCCCACTGAGAGGAAAACACAGAAGCCCTCCATCTCATCCCAGCAATCCATCCATTGTACTGTAGCAACAGTACAGCACAGCACAGCAAGCACAGCACAGCACGACACAGCGTGTGATGTGATAACTTGTCATCGCGGCGTGTTTGATCTGATGATAATCCTTTATGTTCAAAACCTTTATGACTCATTCAGTGTAGAAGCTTTATTTAACTAAAAACTTAATCCCTAATTATAACTAAATCTCTAATAAACTTTCTGCCTAATGCTACTAGCCTATCTAACTTTTTCCTTTATCTTACCTAGTAACTTATCTTTATACTAGGTTTTTATAATTAACCCTAATCTATAAGCATAATATATAGTATACCTAGGCTAGGTTTTACTTTATAATTCTAA
>JAAQPG010001309.1:0-33157 GCA_013186905.1 Fusarium udum | reverse complement strand
GGTTTGGGGGTTGTTGTTGGGGGGGTTGTGAGGGGAGCGGCGATGCTGGGAAAGTCAGTGGGAGGGGGGTTTTGTGGGGGGCGAGGGACGTACCGGAGAAGTTGGTCGGCTTTTGAGGAGAGCTCGTAGGGGAGTTCGATTGATTTGAAGTTCTCGTCGGCTGGGCCTTGATCTTCAACGTGTTTTGAGAGATACCGTGAATCGAGACCAGCCCAGACGAGCAAATTGTCAAGCATCCAAACAGTCTTGGGATCAAAGTCCAACAGATTGAGCTTCCCCGTGAAAGCCTCCTTCAAATTCTGTCGATCCGCAACAGAAAATTCCATCGTCGAAGCACACAACAACACTCCATCCGCCGTCGAAACAGGAAAGACATTACTCCTTGCAAACCGCTCTTTGTCAAAGATGTGACCAAACTCTGGTATCCGTTGACTCACGGCGACGAGGAGACCTCTAGCTGTGTTGTCGCGCGAACAATCGGGACTCAACGATGAGACGTTCATGAGGGTGTCGAAGATTAGACCGGAGTCGTTCTGTTTCACGTCGAGGAAGTTGACGAAGAAGTCGTGGAGTTCGGGGTAGTGTTTGCTCAGGTCGTTGATTTCGGGGCTCTCGAGTTTCGGTGACCATGTGCAGTCGGCGGCGTTGAGCCATGTTACGGCTTCACCCGGCGCAATGGCGATGATGGCTTTTTCAGCGAATGCAAGTCTGGTTATGTTAGCAGTGAGATATCATGAGTTCAGGTTACTCACTTGAGATCCGCCGCATCGTCTGGTGAGAGATCCAGTCTCATCTTATCCAGGGCTCGATACAACTCATCCGTCAACCAAAGGTCCGCAGGGTCGAGTTCCGCATCAAAGTCGCGCTTCTCCAAGACATCGACGATCGTTCGGTAGCTCGCATTCTGAAGCCGTAGCGTCTGTGTGTAAAACTCTCGTAATGACACGAGCTCCGACTTGCTGGCATCCCAATCTGACGGCACAGGAAAGACCGGTGACTTTGAAAGTGTGCTGGATATCTCGCATGTATCTTCCAACAAGCATTCGCTGAGTGGTCTCCATATTGGATGGACATAGACTAGCTGCTCCTTCTCAAACGTGTTCCTGGTCGCGTGAGTAAGTCATCATGAATTTGCTGAGTACACATACCTGACTTTCTGTTGACTCGCTGCAGGATCTTTGGAGTCTTCGCACTCTGCTTGTATCCTAAGGTAGAGCTCCAAAATGCGACGGGGAAATTCCACTGTCGATGCTTTCGTTCGTCGTATCCGTACCAACATCTCAAGAAAGAAATCTAGATCATCATGATACTTGGCAAACGCCCTCAGACACCTCCACTGCCCAAACCCCCCCTCAGAACGTATCGGCGGCTCAAGTCTGAGAAACGGAAAAGGTTCTCCTTCCAGCATATATCGATTCCGGAGGTAGTGCAGCTTGGGCAGCGGGATATACGAGTTCCCCAGAGGCCTAAACTTGCCATCCTGGCAGAGCACGCGGATGGCCTTGATGTCGAACATGGAGTCTGGATTCTCCTTTGCGTAGATCTTGTCCCTCTTCCAGGCCTGCTGGAGATAGTTGAGGAACTCCTCCGGGTGCTGCTTGCTCATCTCGATGCATTTGGGCGCTACGGAGCGACCCCGCTCGCTGAACTCGAAGAGCCGGGGCTCTGAGGCTCCGAAGCCTCCATAGCTCCTGGAAGAAGTGCTGCTGGTGTCTCCACGATCGCCACGCAGTAATTGCATCGGAAGCGACTGATTGTTATTTTCGTCTAGGTGAAAGGGGACTCCCCAGATTTAGAGATCTGGAGTCGGGTTGCAAGCAGACTCACTCACTCACCGACAAAGTAGCCTTTGACGTGGCATTCAATTCAGTGGAGACCGTTACAGGGGGGAGGGCGGAAAAGACTAAATTCCGATGCACCAGCCACCAATCAGAATGTCGCCTGTCTCAATTTTCATCGCCTTATCGTGGAATGGTCTCCGCATCAGCAGCAATTGTTGTTGTCAATTCTGCCAAATCGCTCAGACGCGGAGAGAAAGACGTGACTTGGGCTTTCGCTACGTCATTTCCGTGAAAATCATGATTGGCTTTGCCCCTGACTTACCCTGTAACTCTGTAAAGTACGGAGGTCCATACCAAAAGTCTTTGCCCAAGATGACTTACGCCACAATTACTAATCCCTGTCAGGTACATACATATACAAGAGATAAGAGAGGTATAGAGGGATAGCCCTATAATAGCCCTACAATTACAGGTCATTTAGGGGCTCCTTCTAAATCAATTACTGACTGCAGCTGCTATAGTTTAATTGTGATCAGTGGGTGTAATTTCGTTAAATGTATCTCTGGTATCTTATCAAAAGTGGGTCTATGAGCCAGTCATCTTGGGCAAAGACTTTTGGTATGGACCTCCGTACCTAAATGGTCCCGCGCACGCCCCTACCCATCCCACTTTCGCTTGTGAGACCATACAAGCTACTGTCTGATTGGTCGGTCCAAAGCTGTAGCTTTCTCTTCCACGCCCTCCCCTCCGCTCTCTTCACCTTTTTACACCCCACTCCATTCATCTCAGGTCAGTCTTCGCGACGACGGGACACTCTCGGTCTCTTTCCATGGCATGAACTTGCGCTGTCTTTTCTTGCTCTTGTTAGCTATTTCTCTTTAGCATCCCCTCGATCCCATTTTCTTGTTCAAGTGACCTTGGTCCGCTTCATTGCTTCACCGTTACGCTTCACGCTCACCTAAACTACATCTTGAAATCCGTCTTAGTACATCATAGGCCGGCTTTTCGTATATACGACTCCCATCTCGCCTTCAGATCGTCTTGATCCGACCAAACATTTCCTTCGATCCCACAAGCTAGCAGCCGAAACTGCGCGTCCTGCAACGAATTGAGGTATCGTCCACTGGCTATCTTGCATCGCGCACCTAGCCAGACGTTGATACGCTTTCGTCTTGTTCAAGGTCCAATTGTGAAGCTCATCGTCGGCTTAATCATCGTTGGTCTGCTATTACCACTCCATATCTCTCTATACATTACTTGCGCCGGGCCTCACTGCACTCCGCTGCGATCAATTGAATTGCCCAGTATTTCAGGATCTTCTATCCATCTGTCTCTGCGTCTCTCAGTTCGCCCCAGGGCGTTTAATATTCTGCCTTACCAACTCAAGATTTCTCCACACAGAGGCCATTCTTAAGTGCTGTTCACCATCTCGACACCAAGTTGCTTTTGCGAATCTTCCTCTTTCAGCATCTACAACTCGTTCAGTGCGCCTGCAAAGCTGCGGTTGTCTGTACACTGCTGACGCTTCTATTTGCTGAAGCTGGAAATATTTGGTTAGTGGGGTGAACACTTCTTTATTTACGGCACTATCTACGCACACATATCAACGCGCCCATCGCTTGTGCAGCCTGTGCCGTATGCTTGCGCCTGCACCTACACAATTGACACACCCACTGGCAATACAGTTATATATCTAAGCAATTGGCTTATTGGCAGGCTTCCTGATCTGCGAGCTGTTCTTTCCTACTTCAACCCTTCTTCTCCCTCAAGTTTGAGATAATGGGCGTTTGAATAGTTCTGGCGCTCATTCAACCTCTTTACCTATCAGCATGAATTCTGTCGCCCACAGCATGACCGAGGCTTCTCCAGCTCCTGCTGCTCCGCCTATGCAACACCAACACCAACATCAACAGCCGCAACCTCCACCGTCTCCATCTCCATCGCAGCCGACCTCTGTATCCGAAACCGCTCCGACGCCATCCCTACCTTCAATTTCGTCGCCCTCTGCTCAGTCTGCTTCGCTGCCTGCTGTTCTCGCCGCAGCAACAGCTGTCGCATCAGTTTCCGTCCACTCACTTGCGCAAAATCCAGATGAGCTTCCCCCACTCCGCCAACCGTCGCCGACCTCGCCGGCGCATTATACGTTCGAACAACACCAACAGCAGCAGCAGCAACATCATCCTCACCACAACCTCCACCCAGTCACGCCGCCACTGAGAAAGGACACATGCTCCTCCATCTCAACTCAGGCCACTAGCGCTACCTTGGCCTCCACAGAGACCAATAACACATCGTACAGTGCCGACACCTCTCCTAACTTGCACCAGTCCATTTTCTCTATAAAGGATGGCTCCGACGTCTCTAACAACCGCCGCACGAGCAGGAGACGGACCGGGCCCCTTTCTCAGCAGTCCAGAGAACGCGCTGCACTCATTCGAAAGCTGGGTGCATGCATCGACTGTAGGAGGCGACGAGTCGCTGTAAGTCATACCCATTCTACATGCCACACAAACTTTTTTATATGGACTTATATGCCAACCCTTGCCTCCATTATTGTAGTGCCACCCCAGTCATCATAATATGACATGGGAAGACGTCGTAACCAAGTTTCATCGCTCGCATAGCCCGACTATTCAGGACATTGCACCTTCCCTCGCCGCTGCCGGCCTACCGTTGAGCCCCGCCCCCGCGATTACCAATGTCCAGGCCTTGTTCCACGATACTCAGGAAATGGATATCGATTCCAGTACTCCTGGCTCCAACCTGCCTGGCCGTCCTCCGCTAAGTGACGCTCGAATTCGTACCCCTTTGCCATCAGGCCCTCGCCTCGAGAAGTCCCTGTCTTTACCTGGCATCGAGAGCTTCAAGAACGATCTACAATCCAATGTGGGGCGCATGCTTTCCACTCCCAGTCGGGATCGATACAGTTCTGTGCAGGTTCTGTTCCTGTTCTGGCAAGACGATGAAGAGGTCCCCATAATCCAGACCGCAGTCCGGGAACTCGCTGAGGTTTTTGATAAGTATTATCGCTACAACTTCCAAGTTCAAGCTATCCCGTCGTCCTCTGACGGCTGCAAAAGCTCATGGAGGTGGCTATCAAGGGCACTCAACGAGTTTGTTGAGGACCGCGATGAGCGTGATGTGTTGAAAATAGTCTATTACGCAGGACATACATACCTCGATGGCAACCGTGAGATGGTCCTGGCAAGGTATGCCATTTGCAACCCCTTCTGCATTGATATCGACTAAGACTTGGCAGCTCGCGAAATCCAGAACAAGCCTCAACAATCCGGTGGGGTGGTATACAACAAACTCTCGAAGAGGCTTGTGCCGATACGTTGATTATTATGGATGCTGCATACTACCCATCTTCCAGAATGGTTCGACAACAAGGCGTCCTGGAACTGCTTGCAGCTTCGGTATCAGAAGAGCATTATTACGATCTTGATCGCTGTGCATTCACTCGGGCCCTTGCTGAACAACTGCGAGTCCGGGCAGCACGCTTGAGTCCTCTTTCGGCTGCCGAGCTGCACGCGAATTTGTTCTCTCAGTACGCCAAAATGGTCCAAGACAAGTATCCAGAGAAAGAAGTATTGACCAGTTTCCCCTCACCGCTGCACATGATGATGTCAGGCAACTCGAGGCTTCCATCTATTTTTCTTTCTCCAGTGTACCAGAACAGCCCCACGCGAGGAAGTTTCTCTTCGTATGAGAACAGTCCCCAATTACACTTGTCTATTCGACTGGACGATGACAACGTCGACCTCGAGAGCTGGAATGAATGGCTGCGACTGATGCCGGAAGGTATCAGGGATGTCAAGGTTGAAGGGCCTTTCCGAGCTACGTTTAGATGAGTAACTTTGACCATCGACTCTATATTTGATGACACAACCGGGAAGCCGATCCCACCAGCACCTCTGTCAATCGAGGGAGACGACTCTTGAAATAAAGGATGTCTGTTGAGGTTCCCCTGAAAACGGAAACGACCTCAACTTTGATGCTGGGCATGATCGCCAAGATCGGACATGATGGCTTTTCAGAATTGGTCCCACCATGGCGCCCTCACATGAATCACTCCTCTCTCATGCCGGAAATGCATTGATTACACTTTAATTTGATTTGAAATGGAATATATAATGACGAGTCCATGAAGGATAGCGCATGGAGTCTTGGGCGGAGCAAAAAGCAAATAGGACCCCAGTTTGATTCGCATAAACCGGGGTTACTTGACGGTCAAGCTGAGGAATTACGGCTGGATATCTATTAGGAAGGGTATTGATCGACATGGAAAGTAATTTGGCAAAAGGCGAGAGAAAGGCGACTCAGAGGACCAGAAAGAGCGAGCATGAGACATGTTTGCTTATATATGGGCACCTGCATATGCAAAGGCAGCATTCTGCAGGTTATGTTTCATCAAGGCCCGTTGAAGCTTTGTCTCAATTTTTGTTTCACTCTGTAAATCGTTCGGTCAGGCATATCATAACGGATGTCGACATAAAAGCTTTGACTCTAACAGGCATGTGAATGAGCAGCACCAGGGTCTAGCAATGCAAGTGATGATGACGAAATGTCCAGCATAGAGGAAACAATGCACGGATACAATGAAATTGGTGCATGATGGCGAGGCCGGGACCCAGGGAGGCAGGCCCATGAGTCGTTGGTTGATAAAGCACGGAGTCTTTTGGCGGGACCAAAACAAAAAAAGTTTGTTGTTGATGGGGGGTTGGGTCTGGTCTGGTCTTGTCTTGTCTTGGGAGGGGGATGGGAGGGAGGACTTGGGAGTGAAATATTGGGCTCTGACTGAGTCTGGGTCGAGTAGAGGTAGTCTGATTGACAATTCAACTCTCGGCCTCGTTGTTCAAATGCCAACGTAACAATGCGACATTTCTTGAATCAAATGATAGGCGGTAAAGCATGCCACATCATGGATGACCACCCTACCTACTAGGACCTTGCCTTGCCTTGCCTTACCTAGGTACAAACGGGAACGGATATGCATATGGATGTACGTTGATTGAAAATCTGAACGATGGAGCTTACAAGGGTGACATGTCGTTCATTGACAACCCCACTAGAGGACAAAAAAGCTGCGTGGATATTGGATGATGGGCAGCAAATTCAGACCCGAAAGATCCCATGCTAAAGTGCGGTAAGGCCGTCAATTGACCCTCTGGCACCTTTTACTTACCCAAAGTATACAGAGAAGGAACAGGAAACAGTAAATCGAAGTGCAAATCACGGCACGGCCCAGCCATTTCATTTTATCACCGAGGTGACCGCCTGAGAAAATTATCACAGCCTGGTGATAAGTGTTGGTGGTTAGCTGTTTAGCGCATGGTTTGGTGGCCTACCTAGGGGAGGAAAGAAAACTCAGGATCTTAGCTCTAAGTGATAAAAGTATTTAGGTAAGCTTAGTCTAAGTTTAGGTGACTCTTTGCCAAGTTTATTTTGACACCTGATATCAAGGTTCGGTGTTTTCTTGCCCCATGAGGCCTACCTAATCTGGAGCTGGACTGGAGGCCGGGGTGGACTGGCCTGCACTTGGCCTGGCCTGGTCTGATACGATTTTTTTTGTCCCCCGATAACTTACGTCTCCATAATCCGCTGCCGCTACTGCAACACCACCTCAAGCTCATACTTCAACAACGGCATCTCCAACCTCCAACCGAGCCAACCTCTTTGTCTCTTTTTTTACCTGAAAACTCTAAGAGATTCCCGATCTTCTTGTGACCTTATTCTGTTTCCTTTCTTCCCCTCTTCTCCTCCTCTCTTGCCTTAACCGATCATCTTCCTGACCCCTCCTCTCCTCAAACTTTTTTTCTAAACACCCCACATTCCCCATTACTGATTCGATATGGGCGGCGTTGTTTCTGCATTCTCCAGTAGTAGCGGTGAAGACTCCGTCGCAGCGCGACAAGCTCTCGAGAAGCAACTTGCCGACAGGGAAGAAACCATCGCCGTCCTCGAGGAAGACCTCTCAAAGAAGGAGAAGGAATGCACAACAGTATCCAAAGATGCTGAGGATTTGAGGGAAAAGATCAAGGAGCTTGAGGCTCAGTCTTCTCTTGCTCTTGATGAGACTCACGCCCGCATCGCCATCTTGCAGGAAGAGTTGAAGAAGGGCGGTGACTCTTCCTCCGAGCAGCTCCGATCTACCAAGGAGTCTGCTGAGAAGAACGCCAAGGAGCTCGAGGATGCTAAGACCAGCCTGACTGCTACCGAAGAGAAGCTCAAGGGTCTGGAGCAGGAGAGGCAATCCATTGCCGATGAGCTCGCTAGCCTCAAGGCAGAGCTCGCTGAGGCTAAGGAGGCCCGCGAGGCCCTCGAGGCTGCTCTCACCAAGGAGATTGCTACTCTCAAGACACAGATCTCCGAGGCCGAGGAGAAGCATCAGACTCTTACCAAAGCCCACAGCACACTTGAGGAAGAGCTTGCTGCTGCTTCCAGCGCCGCTGAGCAAGGCAAACAGGCTCTGACCGGTTCCGAAGACAAGTTCACCACCCTGCAGTCCAGCCACGCCAAGCTCGAGACCGACCTGGCCGCCGCCGTCACTGCCCTCGATGAGCAGAAGAAAGCCTTGGCCGGTTCCGAGGAGAAGTACGCTGCTCTCCAAGAGACACTCGACAAGCTCCAGGAGCAGTCCGACTCCCAGATCGCTACTGCCAAGAAGGACCTCGCCGAGGCTCAAGAGAAGACAAATGCTCTCCAAGAAACACACAACAAGCACAAGGCCGACTCTGAGAACGAGTTATCTGAACTCAAGAAGCAGCTCTCTGAGCTTGGTGACCTCCAGACAAAGTACGCTACTCTCGAGGAGACCAACAAGTCTCTTGAGAAGGAGCTAACTGAGCTCAAGGAGAAGGTTGCTGACCTCGAGAAGACCAACGAGTCTCTTAAGAGCAACTCTTCTTCTGAGCTTGTCGCGGCTCAAAAGGATGCTACTGAGTGGAAGGAGAAGCATGGTTCTCTTCAGTCTACCCATGATGGTTTGTCCAAGGACCTTGAGACTGCTAAGAAGGATCTTGCTGCTGCCGAGGAGGCTCAGAAGAAGCTTACCGAGGACCACACCGCTGCCTTGACCAAGGCCCAGGGTGACTCATCTGCTGAATTGGAAAAGGTCAAGAAGGAGGCTGCCGACCTTGAGGCCAAGCTCAAGTCTACTACCGACGAGCATGACGCCCTCAAGAAGGAACGTGATGAGCAAGCTGAGAAGCTTAAGACCGTCACCAGCGACCACGAGACAATCCAGAAGAAGCAGGAGGAGACTGAGGCTAGGCTCAACGCTGCCACTGAGGAGCGCGAGTCTGTCGAGAAGCAGCTCAACGAGAAGACATCGAAGCTTGCCGAGCTCGAGAAGGAAATTGAGGAGGCCAAGGCCCAGGCTGCCAAGGCCGAGGAAGACCTGAAGGCTTCCCAAGCCGTAAGTACTCACCATGATTACATACTTATCAAGGCACTAACATTTGCATAGGAGAAGAAGGAGCTTGAGACCAAGATCGCCGATCTTGAGTCCAGCGCCAAGAACTCCCAGGAGTCTGAGTCTGGTTTGAACGCCAAGCTCAAGGAGGCTGAGGACAAGGTCAAGAGCCTCGAGTCCGATGCCGCCAAGGCTAAGGAGTCCGAATCTTCATTGAAGTCCAAGGCCGAAGAGGCCGAGGCTAAGGCCAAGGAGACTGAAGCGTCACTGAAGTCTAAGGCTGATGAGGCCGAGGCTAAGGTTGCTGCTCTCGAGGCTGACGCAAAGAAGGCTCAGGATTCCGAGTCTGCTCTCAAGAAGCAGCTTGAGGAAGCTCAGGCTGCTACCGAATCCGAGAAGAAGTCTTCCGCCGATAAGACCAAGTCCCTTGAGGACGAACTCAAGGAGCTTAAGGAGAAGTTCGCCAAGTCTGAGGAGGCTGCTAAGAAGGTCGAAGCTCTTGAGAAGGAGAAGGCCGATGCCATTGCCAAGGCCGAGTCCCTGCAGAAGGAGGCAGATGAAAAGACCAAGACCCTGGAGGCCGAGAAGAAGGCCGCCGAGGAGAAGACAAAGACAGCACAGTCAGCTTTCAGCAACGCCCTTGAGAAGGTCAAGACCATCCAGGGCGAGAAGAAGGAGGCTCTCGAGAAGGTCCAGGCCCTCGAGGCCGAGGTCAAGGAGCTCAAGGAGAAGAGTGCCACCACCAACGGCTCATCGGAGGCTTGAGGAAAAGGAATTTCTTTGTCAAATGGGAAGGGATAATGCTGATGATGAGACCAAAAAGTGTTTGTTATACGATCTGTGACGCCGGATGAACTGAAATGTCTGATTCATATCACGGGAAACGAAGGAGTGGACTTATGCGTCTTTGATGAACTCGATACCCAAATAAATAGTTTTTAGAAGAGCGTAATTTAGATGAGCGTCTATGCCACTCTTTTTCATGCCAACTCGGTTCTCCCCCTTACTTGCATGTGAGACATTGAAGGGCTTTGTGATTGTGTTGGTGGAACAAGATGTATTGCGGATTTCAAAGTGAAGACATTGCATTTGCAAGACAGTCAGTCAAGTACAGCATTTGAAAACATCAAAGTTGTATTAGTTATTTGACGTGAATACCGCCAATTGACTAAGTACTTATTCAGTCTCAGCATGTCCTGATATCAAGCTTAGAAGCTCTCAACTGTGGCTGCATCATCCCAAGCCACACCCGCACATCTTCCCCGTCTGATTGGCCCACTTGTTCTCTCCTCCAACACCAAAAACGTCACAACGTCAACCTCTCTCTAACCTCATCTTTCACAACCTCCACCGCCCAAAATGCGCTTCACCTTCGAAACCAGCGCTCTTCTCGCGCTCCTCCCCCTCGCTCTCGCCGATTCTTTAACCTTCTATCTCCCCTCCAATCCCAACCCCTTCAGCATCCCCGCCAACACGCACGCCACGCTCTCCTCCGCAGGCGTCCACTTCTCTGCGCCGTTGTCCTCCGCCAACACTTTTGTCTTTCGCAACGTCACGCCTGGCTCGTACCTTGCTGATGTTCACTGTCCGACTGACGCGTTTCATCCGCTGAGGATTGATGTGCAGCTTGCGGAGAATGGGGAAGAGGGAATTGTGAGGGCTTGGGAGACGTATCGGGGCAATGACTGGGGGAATAAAGGAGAGGTTGTGCAGGTGAAGGAGGGGAGTAAGGGACGAGGCTTTGAGCTGCGGGCTATTGGAGGAAAGAATTACTTTATGGAGAGGCCACAGTGTGAGTCTCGCTTTGCAATTCTCCGTGAGCCTGTCAGCGCTAACGTATAGCAGTCTCGGTCTTTGCTATCCTCAAGAACCCCATGATCCTTATGGCTCTCGTCAGTCTGGTTCTTATGGTTGGCATGCCGAAGCTCATGGACAGCAGTATGTAATCATTCACACTCGCTAACAGACTTATACTAACAAGATCCAGTGGACCCTGAAATGCGTGCCGAGTTCGAGGCCCAGCGAAAGAGCAGCCCCCTGAGCGCCGCCATGACCGGTCAGTCATCTGGTGACAATCCTCTTACCAACTTCGACATGGCTGCGTATCTCGCTGGTTCCAAACCCAAGGAGAGCACCCCAGCCAACAGCGGTGGTAACGGCAACACTAAGAACCAGGGCGTGAGACGGTAAATTTTGCGCAATTATTGGGTATATAATGACTACAAAAGTTGGATGGATACACAGCCCTGTAGGCATAAGCGGACGATAAAGAAGTAGATCAAGAGATATGGCATTGTGTGCATTTAGCAATGATCATCATTCCGTTCAACCTTCCCTCATCAGTTCGCTGTAGAGGTATGAACCTCAGTTAACTACTAGTCACGGCGTAGTTAAGCACAGCCTATTGTCCTCATATTCTCGTTCCATACCCAATTCCTATCCTGCCCAAAGAAAATCACAAGCGAAACCAATTTCGAGTTCAAGTAGGCTATATCACACTGAGACTCCTTCTTCGGCAAATGCACGCAGAACGTACGTCGCTCTTTATTCACCACCATCATCGCCGAAATCAGCACCATCCTCTGTAAAGATAGTTAGCGAGCTGTTATATCTAAGGAGAATTGAAATGAAAACTTACCGAAACCATCCTGGTAGGCGTCTTGTTCGTCGTTATCAAAAGAGTTTGCGATCATGGCACCACCAAGCAGACCAGCACCAGCACCGAGAGCGGCACCTCCCATCATGCCCATACCACCACCACCAGGTTTACGGCCACCTCCACCAAAGCCGCCGCCATGAGGAGCTCCGTACCCAGGAGCGCCACCATAGCCACCGTAACCTCCCGGTGCACCATAACCGCCGCCGTAGTGAGGTTGGGCGCCGTAACCCATTGGGGGGCCTTGTCCAGGATAGCCTTGGGGCTGTTGGCCGTAGTACTGTTGTTGAGGATAGCCACCTCCGTAGCCACCCTGCGAGCCGCCGTAACCACCGGCACCGCCTTGTTGGTGGCCTCCAGCCATCTGCTTTCCCTTGCCGAGCAACTTGCCTAAGAATCCACCACCGCTCTTAGCACCACGTTCTCTTGGAGGAAGTTCTGTGGGATAAGAACTACCGCCTTGTTGTTGAGGGTACGGGCTGTTGTTCTGGGGGTAGGGACTGTTACTCTGAGGGTATGGACTACTCGATGCTCCGTATCCCGCAGGAATATCTGGACCACCAGGACCGCTTCGAGCGCGGGCGTCTTCCTCGGCCTGTAGCTTCGCAGCTAGCTTAGCATCTTCATCTTCGGAAGGACCACCAGCTGACTGATCGCGATGGTCCTCGTAGGGGTTCTTCTTGGTATCTGTAGGGATGGGCGCGTTGCCTTGGTCGTATCCGGGCGGAGGGCCGCCGGGCGCGGCATCATCAGCTGGAAAGACGGGAGCAGTGGGCTTCTCCCATTGCGATTGTTTTGTGTAAATATTGACGTAGAACCTGTGGTGCGCATGTTAGCGACGCTGTGCGCGCGTGTAGACAAAGTGAAGTTCTTACCATTCCTTGTATTGGCCGTTCCATCGCACGGCCCATCCGGCAGGAACCTCGGGGGCCTTAGGAGGAGGCGGACCAGACGGGGGAGCAAAGTCGGCCATCGAAGTAGGATTTGTCAAGTACACGATCGATAAAGATGCTGTTATAGAGTGCACCAGCGATGTTGTGCGAGAAATTTGTGGTAGGTCGAAGTCTGAGGAATTAACAAGAGTCGATGATGTAGCAGGTGGGTATAAGTAGGTTGTGTAGTACAAGGAACAGGTAAGGTCAAGGTAAAGAGGGGAAGTAGAATATCAAGATCAAGACGTGAGAGCCAAGGATAAGGTAAGTTAAGGCTAAAAGCTAAGACTACGAGGGACTATTTAAGCACATTACCTACTTCCCTTGGCAATCTGGCACCTGCCACTTGTGACCTTGAATGTTTCGCGTCGACGCCACTTTGAGAAGCAACATGAGATTGGATCTGGAGCTGGAGGGGCAATCACCGAAACCCCGGTTGCCCCTCCCCCAACATGCGAAGCACAGGTGACGCCATTGGTGCAAGAGCTGTCATGTAGAGAAAGCACAGCCACCTTGTCCGCGGCTTCCTCGTCCGGTCTCCGACCAAGCCTTCTATTCATTAGCGAGCAACTGACTCTGGAAGCCTCCAAATAGCAGTGGAAGATATGGACGGGGTAGATGAGTGACATGCGCCAAGGTGGCCTAAAATTACAGCTGCAGTCACAATTACAGTGCGTTCTGCAGGTCACGTCTTGGAATTGATTGCGCATGCATTGATGATCCTGGAATAGCTTAGCTCTCTCTCGGATTTTAAGCGGCTATTCAATGTTATGTCACTCAAGCAATGTTGCGCAAAAGGTGACAACCTATTCATAGGCTGCCTCACGGCGTTTTCCTCCAGATTCTAAAATATTATTGTATTAAACCCGCGGCTTCCAGAAAGCTTCATTATAGCTACCTAACATACGCCACGAATGACGCAGACAGTGGCGATCGCTTGCTGTGGCGGTGCACCATAGCTTCAAGTCAATCAATGTCGTGCATGAGGAGGGTTCCACTATCATTCTCCATGATCCGAACACGATCCAATATGCCAATTCCTTTTCCGAAAGGTGCCTTATAGTCCCATTACTCGCCCGCCAAGCCTTCTCTGTCATCCTCCTCCGGCGGTGGGTTTCTGTTCGTCCAAGGCTCAAAGAACTTGGAAGTCCTGGATAAGCCCCCAATGGTCTCCCATATCAAGAGGAAAGCAAACAGAGCCATGATAACGAACATAAAACTCTCAGCATTGAGATGGTTATGTGACTCCGGGATGACGACGAGAATGATTGCAATTATCAACCTCATACTGATTCGTGTCGTCTGTCCCATGAAAAGAGTGCACTCCCCTTCGACCCGATATAACATCCCGTAAACCCAGAGACAAAACATACCAACTCCAAGCCCTCCACCGAGAAGCCAGCGCTGTCCGTTTTCAAACTCCTCAATCGCTGTGCTTGCAGCGGCGATGTGGCCTCCGATGAGAAACGATGCTGATAGAGGTAGATGCAAGAGAAAGAAGCCAAAGGCTGTCCAAGCAGATCGTCGAATCGGATGTGTTGCTTGAATACTGCCATCGCCACTGGAATAGACCCAGTTCAGCACGAACGCAATAATCAGCGTGCAGACAGCCTTGGCGTATCCTGAAGTCAAGCCAATGCCCGTCTTGTTGCCAACAATGATGCTGTACACAAACTCGCCAAGAATGATGATGAAGAAAGCGCCCATTCGGTCAATCTCGTGCGCAATGTCAACAGCAGTACTATAAGTCAGATGTAGCTTGGCCTTGATCCAGGGACTCAGAGTAAGCGCCCATGTCGCCTCTTGATAGAAGATGCCCACGGCGACGATGGCGGCTTTTGCGCGAATGCTTATGTCCTCAAGGAAGAGCGGAATGGTGATGAGAAGACCGACAAACATGAAACCAGCCATGATCCGGGCCTGTGTGCGGTGCTGGTACGCTGCGAACGAGGTAACGAGGAATACATTGAGGGTGGTGAAGCGGGCTACGAGGTACGCTCCAACGGTAGTCCGCATTGCAGTAATATCCTCATCTGCATCGTTGGCATTGTTCGCATACAGCACCAGAAGCGCCATGACCCAAAGAATAACAAGTCGTTGCAGTAAATCATCGGTATAATACGAGTTCATGATCTCGCGGAGATCAGCCCAGATATGCCATGCAGGCGCAAAGATGAGTATATACTTTGCTAGATGAGCGCCATCAGGATGCTCAGCAAGCTCATCGCTGAAGTTGGCGACAATTGCGACATCTACAGAGTGTAAGTCAGGACCCGAATGACAGCACGGAGACACCTACATAAAAGATCCAGGAACAGCTCGAAGCGACCAGCTTGGCGCTCCTCCTCTTTCTCCTTGATAAGCTGTCCCTTGTAGAACCATTGCAACGCCCTCGGCTTTTTGACCAGGAAGCAATCGGCTCTGGAGTGTTCTTGGAGCTCGTTGCAGTTCATCTTGCTTCAACTGAGATTGAAAGATGTCTGGAGACAAGAATGAGGAGGAGCCTCTATATGTGTGATTGCTAAGATGGATAGAGATTTTAACCTTTGTTTCAGCCGCGCCTAGTTGATGAGGGAGAGCTGACTGGACCATTACCAAGCCATACGCATGCAGCTATTTTATGGTGGTTGGTTGAAGCTGAAAGCTTGAGTGCTACACCACCGAAACACGTCATTGTTCACACTGAAAAGTGTCGTATTCAGACTAGGAAATAGACTTAGAAATATGCTTGATTTTCTCACTTTTTGAGGCTTTGTAATCATTGTTTATTCTTACAATTTGGTCCTCGGCTCAAGTGGCTGAAGCTATTCTGGACTGTCTTATGCCACTAACACCCAAGGGTCGGCCGCCTGGTGTTGATCCCCCGCTCTCTCATGTTCCACCAACCACTGAGTCTTGACATAAGGTATCCTGCGATGACATTCGGATCATATTCTCCGTCGAGACCCTGCATTTTCTATACGAGCTGAATCTGCATCTGGTGAAATACGGCAATCCCAGCAAGCATGTTGGTTGAAGTTAATAGGTATCAACGCTCTTCGGCATCTCATTAACACGATCCAAGAGTTTCCTTCGCCTATCTTCATCTTCTCTTCCAAAAACAAGCTCAATGAAACTGCTCCTCGTTTCTTGGTCTTCATGCCAACTTATCATACACATACTACCGTCTCGAAACTCAGCCATGAACATATCCAGAAACTCGTCACGACGCTGCTGCACATCAACAGAGAAGGACGATGCAACGTAAAGCTATCGGGTCGTAAAATTCGTTCGTAGTAATGGCAGACAGCAACAACCTGTTGTGCGAATATTGAGATCAACCACGCGAAAGCCATCTGCACCCTCAAGAACATCTGCTTCTGCAAGACCAATGTACCCATACGGTTGGGGCCACTCCGATATTTGGTTTGTGAGCGTTTAAAATATGAGCCGCAACTCGTTCTGTTGATTGTAGTCGATTGTACTTCTAACCTAAGCCACTCTTCGAGTAAGGAACCGGTATATGTCTTGAGAGGAACGACGTTGGTGTGTCTCTCTTAATCATCATTGACGACTTTACAGTGCGAATAAGTCAATTCCTGTCTCGTCAATAAGGATCGAGTCAAGTTCCTCAAAAAAATACAGGTCGTGGCCGTTGAATAGTAGGGAAGTGTTGCCAATGTTGTAACGACCTGCAACTGATCATGATCTCTCTTCTTTGAGTCTTCGTCCGTAGAGAAGAAAACCACTGGCGATGTGCCACATATGAAGGCGTCCCGTTGATTTAAGAGTGATATATACTTGATGGCGGTTGCTGAATCCTCCTTCTCTAGACGTGGCCCTTTACTGCTTGTAAAGGGGCCATCCTATATCCTGGTCATGCGATCCATATCAGACAGACTCATGGGGCCAAAAGTACGCGTTTGCAAAATGGACAAACTGATGATGAACGTGAAGTTTCTTATAATTTCTGGACTTATTGTAGTTTCGAGAGAGATCCAACAATATATAAGTGGTATCCCTATACTAGCACTCGTCAATATAGTAGGCCGACGTTGATGTGGCTGCGCCTATCACGGCTCAGCAGCCCCCAAGCAACTGTGTCAAGTTTTATAGCGGACCAGATCACTAAAGTGTCTTTTCAATACAAGTTGTGAAGCTAATTTCTTGCCATTTACTCCATTCACTTTGTTCACTCTCAGTTCGAGGTGTGTTATTACTTCACGTAGTGTAGCTGGATATCTTAGAATGTTGGAAGCTGGAACTGAGATCCTTGGATATGTCCAAGTGGCTAATTCACATTCATTTTTATTGGTTCACAAGAGTTCAAAATGCTGGACTCGTTCTGCTTCCATCCTGATCCCTCCTCGAAAAACATCCTACTTATATTCCACACTCGCCTTGTTATACTCATCATTCAGACAATTATGTTTACTTCCGTGCTTTAGTGGAAAAAGACATAATACTGTTCCTTCGAATAGCCCGATAAACTCTGGCAAAGACATCATGTGGTTGATAGTTCTAGTTTGCTGCGTCATCTTGACACCACCAGGCTCCTGCACCTTGGCACATGCAGGGTAGCTTAATTACCATGTCCCTGTTCGAAGGAATGACTCTCACTTGTTAACAGCAACTGCAGGCAGCTCAGTACGTTTCAGTGCCTCAGGATGACGACTGAAATGATAGGATATTGAAGGAGTGGTCACGGGACTATAGATCTCATGGTTGTGAACGTGAGTCACAGCATCATCCTCCAACATACCAGGCTGTGGCAATTCTCATCAAGATCCTGCATTCTTCATTTGGTAATCAAAAAAGAATAATGGAGTATTACTGCAAAAAGGTAAACGAAATCGTTCTTCAGTTCCCTCTGGAGTTAAACTAACTAATCCTCCAGTCATGGCAGAGTGGCCATTTCATCGGGAGAGTCAAGAGCCACGATGAGCTCATCGAAAACGCTCGCAAACTCATTCAAGACTTTCAAAATGCCCGTTCAGAAATTGGAGATGACTTTCCATCTCTCGTGGAAACCGCCATTGAACTCGAAGAACTCGACAAGTCGGTCGCTCTCGTCCAACAAGAGGAGTCGCTTCGGACCGCAGCAGTGATCAGAGAGATAAAGGGCACTATCAGGAGTGTCCACTATCAAAGTTGGGAAGCCGTTCGAGTAGTCGGGAAGAAAAAGAAGGCTGTAGAGAAGAATGGGCCGGACGCCATGGTCCCAAAAAGATATATCCATTCATTCAGACCCATGCCCAAGTGGATTATCAGGATTAGAGATAACCTTGATAATGCTATCTTGTGCGCGCAGGTTGGAATCATCGGCAACGAAAAGGATGGGTTTTCAATTCAGCCTGATAAAGTGTTTGACATGGATGGAAAGGTCAAAGATGTTCTTGGTATTCACATTGTTCTTGCTTTGAGATTGCGGGATGAGCCTACTTGCATCGATGGCTGGAGCATCTCTCCTGACGATGAAGTTAAGAGTGAGGAAACTCGTCAGCATGCTACCGCCGTCGAAGGGATAGACAAGGACACGCACGATGCAGAGGAGAGTTCTGTTTATGAAAACGTCACCCTCGACCAGGCGCGTGCCATGGCTGGTGAAGATGGGGTGCAAGGTTGGACCGAAGCGGCGAAGTTACAACCTCGAAGAATGAAACGCTAAGTATAGGCAACGAGAAGGGACATAACATCGCCATAAGCCACATACAAGCAAGGAGGCATTTCTAGAAGCATGGATGTTCTTCTGTCATTTTTAAGCAAGTTCAAAAGTCAATGGTATCACACAACTTCATGATGAACACTATCGCTTTCTCATCTCTCCAATCTCCTAGTGGGTATTTCAACAAGCCATTCCTAATCATAGTCCCTTTCAAAACACTCAGTCTTGCATCTCTCTAAGGGGCAAGAGGAGCTTCAGCCTCCTTGTCACCTACAGGGATATCCTTCTTCTGGCCATTGGTGGTGGCATCAGCAGCAGCCTTGAAAGACTGTTCAAAGTCGGCAATGATATCGTCAATGTGCTCGATACCGACCGAAATTCGGATCAAATCCTTGTTTTTGTCAGTAAGGTGAACTCAAGCCAAGTGTTAAGGATGCATACCTCAGTGACACCGGAGCTGCGCTTCTCATCATCAGAGAGCTGCTCATGGGTGGTGCTCCAGGGGTGAATAGCAAGTGTCTTGGCATCACCGACATTGGCCAAGTTAGAAATAAGCTTGAAGCCATCAACAACCTCACTTCCAGCACCACCGCCCTTGACACCGAAGCTCAGAACACCACCGAAGCCTCTCTTTAGGTACTTCTTAGCCGTCTCGTGGTACGGGTGGCTTTCGAGACCAGGGTATGAAACCCAGCTGACATAGGGGCTCTTCTCAAGATGTTGAGCAAGGGCGAGAGCGTTCTGGGCGTGACGCTCAGCGCGGAGACTGAGAGTCTCGAGTCCGAGGAGAAGCTGTTGAGCGGCAAAGGGGTTGAGAGTTGAACCGAGATCACGGAGGGTTTCGACTCGGGCGCGGATGATGAAGGTGATGTTGCCAAAGGTCTCGTAGAACTTGAGACCGTGGTATCCCTCAGAAGGCTCGTGGAATTGAGGGAATCGAGCAGCGTTCTTACCCCAATCGAACTTTCCAGAGTCAACGACGACACCGCCGATTGTGGTTCCATGTCCTCCAATCCACTTTGTGGCAGAGTGAACGACGATATCAGCACCGTGATCGATAGGGCGGATGAAGTAGCCACCAGCACCAAAGGTGTTGTCGACCTGAGATAACCATTAGCCCATCGGACGGTCTAGCACAGAATTGTTGACTTACAACAACAGGAACGCCCTTCTCATGAGCAGCCTTAGAAATAGCCTCTAGATCAGGAACGTTATACTTGGGGTTTCCAATACTCTCAACATAGACAGCCTTTGTCTTATCATCAATAGCAGCCGCAATGTCCTCGAGCTTGTCACCATCGACGAACTTGGTCTTGATGCCCAGACGAGGGAAGAAGACCTTGAATTGGTTGTAAGTACCTCCATAGAGGTTAGAAGTAGAGACGATGTTGTCGCCAGCTTGAGCGAGGGTGCTGATGGCGAGGAACTGGGCAGCCTGGCCTGATGAGGCAGCGAGGGCTGCGACACCGCCTTCAAGAGCTGCTATTCTCTTCTCGAAGACATCGACAGTTGGCTTGTAGTGTAAGTGGTGAGTTAAGCCGGGTTGGGAGTTCAGAACTCACGTTCATGATACGGCTGTAAATGTTGCCAAATTCCTTGAGACCAAAGAGCCTAGCTCCATGAGCAGAGTCATTGAAGACATAGCTCTAAATACGGCATTAGTGAGTAATTTATGATGCGAGGCTATGAGAGCGTCACGAGGCTTGTGAGAACATACGGTGGTAGCATAGATAGGAACAGCTCGCGATTTGGTGGTAGGATCAACCTCAGCTCTGAAGGAAACAAGTCAGTTGAGTTCTTCTAAACAATCTTTTGCCCTCAGCCACAGCTGTATAGCAGTCGAAAAGCCAACCATCAAAGCCGAGGCTAGTAATGAATAAAACATACCCCGCGTGAAGCTGCAGTGTCTCAAAGTTCTTGCTAAGTTCCTCAGCCATGATGAATCACGTTTCCCGTATCAAATGATCTAATCTATACGAACAACAGGAGAATAAAGAGTAAACAAAAGCAGCAATTCACAGATCAACCCATTCCCCTTTATACTCGCTCAAAACTCATCCAACATGCACTTTCAAGGGCTCTTATTCTTGTGTATCCAAGCCTCTTTGGGCATGGCTCACTAGGACCCCGCGTAGCACGCCATCGAGCTCCCCACGCTTTTGCTTGAGCTGTCTTTACTGTTTGAGAAAGCTAATGGCTTGATCGTCGTTTGACAGCTGCAAATGTATGAATTGTGCAATAACCGAGAACCGCCGAGAACCGTTTATGATTTGGTTTCTCGGCTGGAGATGAAGTAATTACGTATTTTGTATAATTAGTTGGGCTTGTCATGATGGTAATATGCGGGGTTGATGAATGCTACAGTGTAGTACGAGGACAGGAACTCGATTGGTTTCCAGGAAATAGATAAGCTTCTTACATTTGCAGCAGAGAGAATGTCACGTAAACCTGATACAAGTGTATAGCCCAATCAGTTGAACGTGGTATTGCACCTCCCACGCAAGATATAACATCAGATGATATCGTCCTCCGCTCTTCATGTCCCCCACCATGACCCAAAGTCCAGGTCTAATGGTGCAATTACCACTACCACGCACTGCATTCCCATTCTCTTCTTCGACCGTCGCACAAGCGAAAAACTGACCGAGAGACATATCTCTTCAAGCCACCGACCGGCCCGTTCACCCGGTGCCGACTACCTTACCTCAGCTTATTATATAAGTATGATGTTTCTCGTACGACTTCACATCATCCTCTTTCGATCCGAGTCTCGGGGTCTTCGGCTCTATTGACGTCCACATCACATGTCGTGACTTTCACATACACCGGAGCGACCGAACGAAATAGCTCAATGGCTTTGGTTGAATGAATTAGAAGCCAGTCCAACTCAACAGCTTCTTTGACTTTCATTTCAAACACGCTATCAACCTCTGCTACAGAAGGCTGCTAAACTATAACGCAGAAAACGCCGAGGTTCCCATTCCAGCCCAGAAATTCAGGTTGGGTATGATGTCTCCCATGCCAATATACTCCTTTGACAGTATAGCCAGGCTACTCGACATAGCACTGCCATTTTGTCTTTCCTAAAATGCCCAAACGCCTGTCATTAATACCAATCTATCCTTTCCAATAGAGATTCGATTCCATCATTCGAGGACCAAGTCCCGGGCTTTTGTTATGTGGTGTTCATGTACCGTTTGCTCAATCTCCTATGCCTGTCCCATTTCTCGACCCTCGTCATCCTTCTTGGGTTCTTGGAAAGCCTTCTTAAATAAATCCTTGGCAGTGAAAGCAGTTGTTGTGATCCACACCGTGAACTGACCCGCAGCAACAACGGCATCGGCGCGAGCGCAAGAGCAAACAGTGCCCTCACACATGATAAGCGATCCGATGAACACGGCGATGGCGATGAATCCAGCAAAGTACAGAGCGGCGTTGACGGACTCGACGACAACAGCGGCATATTGGTGGTAGAAGCGCGGTAGAAATAGAGGAGTGAGTGAGAGATAAGCGACCGAAATAATCGAGAATATGGAAGAGACCATGAGATAAGTAAACGGCGATGGCGCTGAGTTTCGGCTTCGCTGGTTATAATCGTTGACAACTGAGACTGTTAGTTACTTCCCTGACGGAAGCCCATCATGGATATCGTCAACGTACCATACGCGCTCAGACCGATACTAGCAATAGATAAAGCTAGCTGCAGAGCTCGCAGCGAGAGAAAACCGATCCGACTCATGGTGGCAATATTATTTGGTCCAAGAAACAGCGCAGACAGAGACAGAGAGAGAGAGAGAGAGAGTAAAAGTTGAAGATTACAAGTTCAACTCATGCGATAGATGATAACAACTCAAGTATGTTCAAACCCAACGATAATATAAGATAAGAGAAAGAAAAAAGACAGGAATCGTCGTGAGAATAGGCCCGATGGGCGAAAACGTGGGAATCGATAGATATAAAACCAGAGACCTGCTGACGAGACATTCTCTCGGGACCATGTGGGGGCGTGGACGATCCAAGGGAGATGGCCCGAGAGAGAGACCGTGGGACCCGTCAAGGGGCCACTAATAAGAAAACAGAACAAATTCAAAAAAGAGTGTGAGCTTTTTCTTTTTTTAGGACATCGTCGAAACTCTAGGTTAAAGGCATTGACGATTACACGTCCAATCTCGTCGATTCAAGGTGGTTCTCTGCATCAGGTCGTGTTTTGACGAAAGGGGCCTGAGACACGGACAGGGTCGAGGTCGATATGAAACAGTCCCTCTTTTTCTTCATCGTTGTATCTTATGCCGAGTAACGTAGCGTTTTTGATGGTGGTAAGGGGCCGCCACCGTCCACCGCATAAAAGGGATATTTCTCTTATCAAACACTTCCATGAAGATAAAACAACTGTAATTTCCAAAAGGGAAACCCCGCGAGTGTCGTTGTTTGAGACGGGCTTGTTGTAGATCTCGGTAGATCTTGGGTTTATGCATACCTAAGCAGCTAATCCTTGAGACATTGAAAAGGAGGCTTAAGAACGTGGTGACTTTTACCAGATTAACATCTTTGTTGCAGCAATACTGTTGCTTCATGTCCTAATGTGGCTATTCAACTTGAATTGACCTGAAAGGATCACTCGATCCATCGTTATCGGGTGTGTTTCGTCGAGACGACAAGCGCCGAATACAACGTCCACGATAGGGAGCATTGGTGGATGGCATGCTTTTGGCGCCATACATGATGTTTCTGGCGAATTTGTGATGGTGATCGACACGGGTTATGCCAACTCATCCATCCAATATCGTGAGTGCCATCAAGAAGTGCACGTGTTGACGTGAGCCGCTTTGACACTGAACGAAGAGTTGGTGTTAGGTAAGGTGATCCATAATTAATGGTGATGACGTCGCTTTCGAGGATTGAATGTCACTGTGTCAGTTGGCTGAACCTGTTAGCAGTGAAGCAGTTTTTGTTTCGAGGTTGTTTTTAAGCATAGAAATAGACTCGGTTACAGATGATGGGAGAAGAAAGAGATTCTTAGCGAGCTGAAGTTTGGAAAGTTCGAAACTCATGACTGCTCAGGCTAGTCCAATCAGGAAGAGAGAACTATGAGGCACTGGAAAGAGCCAGATGTCAAACACTTCGCTTACAGTTGCAGGCTTGTTAGTCTACTTGCGGTAAAATGTAGGAAAACTTGAGGAGTGTCAGGCGAAACACCAAGAACTGAATACGGTTGCAAGATACAAATCAATGCTCAAGGATATTTAACACCCAATAGAAAATGCTTATGTTAGGGATCACGAGGAACGACAGATCAGCAGGCCGCAACACCAAGAGCCAATTCAGTCCAATATTCAGCCACATTTTTGTCATCGATGGATATTCACATGTAACCGAAAAACATCCAAGAAAAAGTTCTAGGGCCCGAACGTACCAGTCTGTGAAAACTGACCAACTACAGCTAGACGACAGTGATCTCCAGGTCTTCGGGAGAGCTAGCGTCCGTTGGACGCCCGAGCCTTCCATTGAATTGGTTCGGAGGGTACAACAAGGTGCTTACGACGAGAACCAGTGATGGGTTCTGATGTGTTACACATGTAAAGTTTGGTGATACCTACTTGCGCTGCTTCTCGTTCTTGGCTGTGTATCTTGGCTGCTGATGTGTCTTTAAGCCATAGACACAAGTGCTGACGAGCTGAAAGTATTGCTCTGAATTATTGGATTGAATGAGGATTCAGAAGGTATTATGAGTCTGTCCCCCGCATTCTCTCCAATAAACCCCATACACAGCTTCAACTGTGGATGCTATAATCACATCCTCGGCTCACTTGACTCAAAAAGGGCCACGTCCCGCGCCTCGAGGATTCAAGAGACATTGTATCAATGGATGTATCGCGGGGGAATGAATGAATCAGGGGAATTTATCAACTCCCCCAGGTCTTCTCCAAGTGCCGCTATACCATATTCTGCTAGCTACAGGCCTGTGCTACTCCATGAAATCTGGGGCTGCCGAGGCACATGGCCGTAATGGCGTACCAGACTGCGCAACGCGCCTCGGTCTACGCTCTTCCACTTTTGCGCTTAACTTACTGGCGTTCGCCAGGCTCGGAAACTTGTCCAGAAAGTCTTGGAACTGAATTTCTTCAAAACCCGAATCCTAATCTCGTTCCTTTTTTCCTACCTCTTCCCTCCCCTTTTTGCTCTCATTCTGTGATTAAGCCTTACCAGTAAATTAACTGCAAGGGATCATCAACTGGCTTCTTGTGCTTGTGTTCCTCTGAATACCTGCATTCAACCAACCAACCCATTGTCTTCTTTCCTACCTGCTCTCTCGCTTGGGTAACAGAACAGCTCCAAGCATACTTCTCTCCCCGCAGCAATCGACTCGCTCCGTGTCTTTGTGCCCTTGTCTCGCCTCGCCTCGCCTCGCCAGAACTGTAACCCCTCCAACAACTTGACTCCTCGCCTCCGATCTTCACCATGGCTCTCCAGACACAAAAAGACTACGACGCCCTTTACAAGAGGCTCACCACTGTCCCTCCCCCCGGAAAACCCTACGGTATTCCCGTCCCCGGTACAGAACGACCTAACCGCACCGCCGCCTACAGACACTGGGCAGTCGGTGATGGTCCTCTCGTTACAGCGCTAGAGCCTGGTATCAATTCGACACACGACGTCCTTGAGAGGAGTGCGCGCAAGTGGCCCAACTCGAGATGTCTCGGAACCCGCCATTGGAACCAGGCGACTCAGCAGTGGGAGGACAAGTACGACTGGATCAACTACGGTGATTTCGACGTCCGAAGGAAGAATTTCGGTGCCGGTCTCGTTGAGATTCACAAGGCTATCAACTATTCTCCTGAGAAGTACGGTGTCGGTTTGTGGTCACAAAACAGGGCTGAGTGGCAGATCGCCGGTAAGGTTGCCCCTCTTGTGCCGTGAACCTGCATAAGAGACATTGAGCATGTGGTTGTAGTTGCTGACACACTCCGTCCTAGACTTCGGTATTGCTTCTCAATCGCTTTACTCGGTATCACTCTACGAAACTCTTGGTCCCGACACAACAGAATACATCATCAACCATGCCGAGGTCGCCTGTGTTGTCTGCTCCCTGCCCCACATCCCTGTTCTTCTTAAGATGTCTCCTCGGCTACCCGGTCTGAAGCTCATCGTCTCTCTCGATCCGCTTGAGCAGGGTGAACTGGCTTCTCACACCAAGGCCTCCGTCCTCAATGAGATTGCTTCTCAACATGGCATCCAGATCTACTCCATGACTCAGGTTGAGGAGATTGGTGCTAAGTCTGGACGCGCCCCTCGTGCTCCCAGCCGCAATGACATCTGCACCATCAACTACACCTCCGGTACAACTGGCAACCCCAAGGGTGTTCTCATCACCCACGGAAACGCTGTTTCTGCCATCGCAGGCGGTCGAACCAATGGCAATGTGAGCAGCAAGGATGTCCACTTGTCCTATCTACCTCTAGCCCACATCTACGGACGACTCATCGATCAGATCGCCGTCGCTGAGGGCGCTGCCATTGGTTTCTTCCGAGGTGACATTCTGGGCTTGGTTGATGATATGAAGATCCTCAAGCCCACTGGTTTTATCTCAGTTCCTCGTCTCTTCAACCGCTTCAACTCTGCCATTCGCACTGCTACTATTGAAGCCGATGGTGTCCGAGGCGCGCTCTCACGACGTGTCATTGACACCAAGAAGGCCAACATGCGACTCCCTCCCGGAAAGGCCTCCAACACCCATTTCTTGTACGACCGAATCTGGACCCCCAAGGTCAAGGCCGCTGTGGGCATGGACAGAGTCCACAGCATGGTCAGCGGCAGTGCCCAGCTTGATCCTGATGTCCAAGAGTTCCTGCGCGCCGCTTTCGCGAACCACTTCGCTCAGGGCTTTGGCATGACCGAGACGTATGCCGTCGGGTCTATCCAGGCACGCGGTGACTTTACTACCGGCAACATCGGCGGCCCCATGTGCTGTGTGGAACTCTGCCTCGAGTCGGTTCCCGAGTTTGATTACACTGTGGATGACAAGCCTAACCCTCGTGGTGAACTTCTCATCCGCGGCCCCGTCATCTTCCGCGAGTACTACAAGAACGCCGAGGAGACCGAGAAGACCCTCGACGCCGATGGTTGGTTCCACAGTGGTGACATCTGCGAGGTTGACAAGATGGGCCGCTTCAAGATCATTGATCGCAAGAAGAACGTTCTCAAGCTTGCTCAGGGTGAGTACATCTCCCCTGAGCGCATTGAGAACGTCTACATGGGCAGCACCAACCTCATCAACGCCGCCTATGTTCACGGTGATGGTACTCAGTCCTCATTGGTCGCCATCTTTGGTATCGACGTTGAGAACTTTGCTCCTTTCGCGAGCAAGATTCTCCAGGAGACCATCGCACCAAACCAGGTCGCCGATCTCCGCGTCGCCGCTAACGACCCCAAGGTGAAAGCTAAGTTCCTCAAGGTCCTCGACGGCATTGGCAAGAAGCACAAGTTCAACAGCTTCGAGAAGGTGCGCAATGCCCATCTCGAAATTGATCCTTTTACAATCGACAACGGTCTATTTACCCCTACGTAAGTTTTCCCTCTAAAATTTTGTCTCGTTTGGAGTGTATGTGCTGACGTTATTACTAGACTTAAGCTTAAGCGCCCCCAGGCCGCCAAGGCCTACAGGGAGCATATTGACCGCATGTATGAGGAGCTTGCTGCTCAGGAGCCTGTTGGAAAGAACAAGCTGTAAAATATGTTGTGATTATCAGCTCAAATGTGTTTTTTCTTCTTGGCGTTAGAGCTGCATTTCAGATTTTCTATATATGTTGAAGATATTGAGCGGCTTGAACTAGTAAATGAATATTACAGTATACTATTAGTGTATAGCTACTTTTTGCCTAATGCTCCCTTACTTCTTGAAGATGTTTTTATAACAATTTACCTCAAAAAGTGTTATATAGCTAATGGTTTTAATCTTTTAAATATTTAGTTTATTAACAGTTAAAATACTACTTTATATTATTTTAATAGTATTAAATAAAAACTAATTCTTATTATTATTTTATTTCTTAAATTTTAAAACTTTATAAAGTCTTTTAAAAGTATATTTTTTTAATAGTAAAATCAAGCTAGTTTATACATTGATAGGCTTATAATTTAGTATTTAATAACTATTTTTAACTAACTATTAACAGTAGCCCGGATTAATAGTTTCTCCTTCTTTAGGCTTACTAGACACTCTTCTAATGCTTGTAACCCACCTTATCACCGCATCAACGCTAAATGGGGCTATGAAGTAAGTGATTCACGTCCTTTACGCGTTGGACGTCATATTTCTGGCCCTTTTTCCTTCTTATTCAAATCCTCGACGCGTTTCCTGATGGGTTTAGGGCTAACAACAACAATTACAAGGTCACTCGTCAAGCATGGCGGCATGCCGCATGCACCTATACCTCTACTAAATAGCCTCCCGGTCCCCTGCGATGAACCACCTCCGAAACGGAGACGCGTTAGTACAGGCCTACAGAGAAAGCGAGGCGTCAAGGAGTGTCTCTTAAGCCAGGTTACGCCGCTTGTAGAGAGGGCTGTTGGACATCTCTCGAGGGATGTTTACCATGTTAACGCCCTGGCTATCAAGGTAACAAAGAAGGCTGTATATGGGAAGGCTCTATGGCTAACTAGGGGTCTAGACGGTGACAGAACTCAGTATTAACAAGTTCTTCAGAAGAAGATGGGACGAGACGGGTGGCTACTTGAGTCAGCAGGACCTAGACGTGCTTGCGATCCAGGCGCATGATGTTGTTAGGGGTCTGGCGGGGGGTTCTGTGGGTGTGACGAAGCCCCGGCTGGAGCTTGTTGCTAACATTTGCAAGGAGTTTCGTATATCCCCTCTATCTTCAGAAACACCAGAGCCTCCGCGGTTACCACCACCGAGGTCAGCGCTGAGACCTCAGCCGCAAGGCCAAACACCGCCTACGATCTTGAACAGTGAAGCAACGAGAAAGTCCGAAGACCGGGACTCTCCCATATTCTACGACGCACCTACATCGCAGCCCTCAATTGAACCAGAGCTTCCGGAATATGTCGAAAGGAAATCTTATAAACCTCGGGAGCAACGGGAAGCGAAGCCCAATAATCGCTTCTACCAGGTTTCCGAACGACCCTATCTTTCGGCAGCACATCGCCAAGCTATTGAGGAGGGAACAAAGAAGCCGGTGGCTGTCAGCAATGAACTTATCGCACAGCCCATTGTCTATCATGTGGACTTCAGCCCTGAGGAGATCGCCGAGATTATAGACCAAATATCACAAAATGAGAACAAGCACATACCGGCAACCCGCGAATCTATGATGGAGCAGATCCGACTACGAGACCGCCCTCTGATACCGACCCCTGGACGAACCATACGAGACATGAGCGCTTTTGCTTCGGACTTGTGGGCAGGAAAGGTCGCAGAAACACCACGAGTCCTTTCATTCACTGCTGAGCATGTTACGGAGGAGACGAAAAAACGACAAGGTCAAATGCGAAGGACTAGCAGACTTTCGTCTTTACTGATGGCTCGAGAAATGGAAGGCAACCAGGGCTTCCAACGAACCCGGGAATACTTGAACTTCCAAGCCGAATTTAAAAGATTGCGCGAGGACGATCTCCAGGTCGTAGCTGAGTTCACCAATTGCGCTGGTGATATCACCACAGGTACATGGGTCTCGAGAGAGAGCTTTCTATGTGGCACGACTACACACTCTGATACGCACAACCAACAGTACAACAGACCTGGAAACTTGCTTCTTTGTTCAACTGGAAAGGGGACGCTGCGGTCCTTCCCCGATCACCGAATACCTCGCCCACGGGTTGAAAAGGGGGAGAATTCTACAGAGGCCATGCGCCAGAGCCAGGACCCTTGGCTGTACTCATCGGTTGTGTCATGCGACTATAGCGTTGAAGATGACTTGGCTTATACGTCGAGTTTTGATAGGACGGTCAAAGTATGGAAGGTTGACCCGAAAGGAGAACACATGGAGGCCATTGCAACATGGCAACACACAGGTAATGTCAACTTCGTGGCTGCTGCAAAGGATGGATCTGGTCGCGTGGCTACGGCTGCAGATTCACCAACCGATGCCGTGCGTATCTACACCATTACAAAAGGAAATGAGTCGAACAGTACTTACCAGACGTTCTCATGCTCACGAACTGATGCTGATGGTTCAGACAAGTGGGCATACTTCCCAGCAACAATGCAGTGGGGACGAGCTAAGGGCTGTCAGCATTTGCTTCTTGTTGGGTATTCTCCTCGCAGCTTGACAGGTGACGATCTAGATATTCCCGAGGACAAGAGGAGTTCAGGGGAGATTATCCTCTGGGATGCGGAACAGGGTGTCAGGATTCCTGTGATGACAGCTTCAACGGCTAACGTCTTCGAAGTCGCCTGGCATCCAACATTACTCCTTTTTCTCGTAGGGGTAACACCCACGGGGATGAACAACGTTCCCCGCAATGTCAGGACACAAGTCCACGTCTTTCATCGCGATAAGGATCGCTTGAATGGCATTGGCTTTTGTCAGCATCAGGCTCTCGACTGCTATGCGTCTGACATCAACGAGCTAACGATTGTGCCCAACTCGCCCGCACACGGCTACGTGACCGCGGCTTGTACAGACGGAAAGGTGTACGTATGGGACACAGCACAAGGCGACAAGCCCATCCATACGCTGCGACATGGGAAACCTATCGAAGAGTATTACGGCGATCGCGAGAAAGAGGACACAGGCGTGAAGTTCACGGCTTGGAATACAAGTCTTGATCGATTCTACACTGGGTCGAGTGATGGTGTCGTGAAGGTCTGGAATGTCCGTAAGCTGAAGAACCCCTTTGTCCGTGATATTCTCACAGCCCCTGGACCGATCGCTTGGGGCGATTTCTCTCCGGACAACTCCAAACTTGCCATTGGCGATGCCACAGGTCGTTGCTTCATCTTGTCAATCGATGAGCGGGATATCCCAGAGTCGCACATGATGACACTTCCGGGCACCACTCGGCGCCGGCGCCGGCCTATACCCCTAATTCCACACCCGGAACCAGCCCCACCCACCCCGGCGAGGGGGGACGATGAGATGCTCACCGATGATGAGCTTTCAGACGCTGATATCGCTGATTACTCGAGACGAACATATTTAGACAGCCAATGTCTAAAGCTTACATCAAATCCAGTTATAGGGGTTGTACAAGGCCCCCGCTACCAATCCACCAACCTCTACCGCCGAGAAGCCCACTACGATGAAGACCCCTCAGCACCTCTCCTAGCTCATTTCGAACGAAGACAAAAGGATAGCGAGGCCGCTAGTCTCGGCAGAAGACGCCGTTCAGTGCGTCGGCTTAGAACCCCTTCACCACCAGATGAGCGTCTCCATAGCATCCATGTTCGAAATGCGAGCAAGGACTTGGATGTGAATCATTTAAAAGATAGTGAAGTGAAAGAACTTGTCAAATCCGCTACGTTGCTAAGTATTGAGGAGGATTGGGGTTTTACATATGAAGAAACCATGAGCTTTGATGAGGAAGATTAACGGAAGTGCAAGCGATTGAACAGCATCTTGGGGGTCCTATATGCAGTACTTAGTCTTTAGTTAGACCAACAACAACATATTCTACGTTGAAATACACTCCACGTGTTGTTATATGTCGACCTACAGCCCTATAAAAGTGAAATTAGGAAGTATATATGGCACTTCAGGTTGTTTTAATCCCAAGTTGCAGTTATTATGCTTCGTCCTATAGTTAAGGTTCAAGAACTGAGATCAGCGAGATTTGTTCTCAACTGGCCAACCCCACTACTCAACACTCAGACCCGAAACAACCCGAGCTCATAGGTTCAAGCTCAACAATATCATGGCAGCTTCATGATAGCAAGAAATCATGACAATTGTAAAGAGGCTAGTGAATTAAGGGTATTTTTACTGAGACGGCACGAGTGATCTGCAGTCTTTTGAACCGTAGACTCAGAACAAAGGTCAACACTAGTGATAATGGAACATTGCGCATTTGTTTTCTCTATTCAAGTCAAACCCACAGGGTCCATGACTTTGCACAGCTAACTATCATAGAAAGATAATCTTCAAGGCGAGAGCACCTCCTTTGTCACAGCCTTTTTACAGGTTTGTGTCGTTACATCAGAGATATTCGAATCCAAACATTAGACAATCCATACATCAAGCTCACCATGAGCGATATTTTGAAACCAGATTCCTAAACGCCTTCTAATGCTTAGCGGTGACCGACTCGCCGGTCAGCTTCTCAACGTAAGTCTTCGCCCTGTAGTCGTGCGGTTAGTGTCGGTTGTATCTTAGTAAGGTGGGTGAAACTTACATATCGCCAAAAGCAACCATGCAGACAGTCTGCCAAATACCAAGAGAAATACGGGGAGCGATACCACGGTAAAGACCCCTGATGCCGTTGGTATCGTAAATGTACCTGAAGGTGTTGCCGACCGTCATCTTCTTGGGGCGGTTGGGATCTTCCTTCTTGCTCTGCATCTCAACGCGGATGACCTCAATGGGCTGGTTCCAGGCGCTGAGACCACCACCAAGAGCACTGGCGATGACCTTCTCACCAGCGGACAGCTTCTCGCCCTCCTTCTTGCCAGTGAAGGACTTGATCCAACCCTCAGCGAGACGGCTGAGACCGAATCGGCTACCCCAGTTAGTCATCTGTCGGATAGCGACAGCGTTGACACCCTTGTTGATGCCCCGGATACCCTCCTTGCGGTAGATCTCAGCAAAGGTCTGGAAGGTAGACTGGGGCTTGACACCGGTGGCAGCCATCTTGTGCTTGGTGATCTCGACCGTCTTCATGCAGGTGCAGAAACCCATGGTGGCGTAAGCCTGGGCAACACCACCGGTGACACCTCCAAGGATACCACCGCCAAACTCAGAGGCACCAGCGACACGGGCGTAGTACTCGGCCTCGGAGGCGACGAAGAGAAGGACGGCGCCCTTGCTGGAAGCTTCAATCCAGGCCCAGGGAATGAGACCTTGATAGACTGCAACATGTGAGTCAGTAAATAGTCATAAGTGCAGCGAGTTTGTGGTTATCAACTTACAGCCCAGGGGACCACCACGGGCCCAGACGCGTCCCAAAGCCGCAGCCATGCTGTCACCTCGATTGGCAGCCATGGTGGTCTTGACGACCTCAAGAGGCTGTCCGAGGGTGGTCACTTCGAATAGGTTGAGACCAGCGCCGAGAAGCAAGTTGGAGAACTTGATGGGCTTCTTCTCCAGCTGCTTGTCCCCAATGGGACCTGGAAGATCGGTACGAATAGTAGCAGCCATGACTTTGGGAGTGTCGTAGAATAAGGGCCCTGACCAAGGGATTAGGGTGCTTCGTCGCTGGGGAAATTTGGGGGATCGTTGAAGTATTGAGAGAGGTTGATGAAAGAGGAAGAGAGGAAGTGTATAAGAATTCGGGAAAGAAAGGGAAAAGGGAGAGCTAGAGGCGTGTGCTGTGCTGGGACTGGTTTACGTGGGGGGAAGGAGCAGTACCCGGGAGAGCTAGGGATCGAGGGACTGTCGGTACGTACCGGTATTGAAGCATGCACACCTAAATGCTGAGTCAGATCCAATGAAAATAGGGCGAGTCATACCCGCACAACCGGTTATGCGTTTAGTATCACGTGTTTTTCGCACAACCGGTTATGCGGATAAGGCCATGTAAGCTGCTTCAGTCAAATCTGCATAACCAGGAGACCAT
>JAAQPG010001301.1:0-14436 GCA_013186905.1 Fusarium udum | reverse complement strand
GGAGGCTAGCTATAGCAGTAAAGCCTAAAACTTCTAAAATTACATAAAGATTACTATTTAAACCCTAATAGATATATAAAAAGAGTAAAATAGGTACTTAATAAGCTAGAATAACATTTTATCTGGAAGATTTTATATAAAATAGGGGGTATATTATATAGAAAATATAAGCCCTGTTGCCTTAGGCCCCTAGTGTAGGGACCTTACATTTTGTGGGTTTTTGGCACAGTGGTTTAGTTCAACAGCTAGTTATCGACCGTTATCCAGAGTCTGCCTGATCTTCAATCTGCCAATGCCAAGCCACGATACAGCGCCTCGTGCTATTTATAGCCCCCACCACTACTTGGCCAAATTACCCTAGAGCTCAGGGAAACAGCATAATTCTTGGGTTACAGATTTGCCTCTAACTAACAAGAACTATGGTCCTACTGCCTATAGGTAATAACGCGTACACTTTGACATCTTCTCCATTTATCAGTACGATGTGCCTTTTGACGTCCAATGATAGGGTTGTTGCGATCGCATCTAGTATGACATTGAAGTGCGTCCCTCAAACACGATAGGCATTTAGGCGTGCTGGGGTCTGGCCTGACTAGGCTGCCACGACGAAGTATGCAATTACCTCGAGCAACGCGTTCACCGCGATGAAACTGCTTCTCTGCGCATCTTGATGGAATGTATCATCAATGAGGTTTCCGGGGGGCGTTTGCGTGATACACGCAGCGCCTCGCCTCAGAAAGGATAGCAAAGCTGGAGAAGGTGGTTATCCGTTGAGGAAAGCATGGCTAGACACAAGCTCTGCCTCTGACAGTACCGAACCGTTTGGCTGACAGTTGAGGGAGAAAAGTGCGCACACCACCCACTCGACTGGCGAATTCGGTGATGCGGGTTGCTGCAAGCAGGCTTGTAATTGCTTCGATTATTATTTTGCTACTTTGTAATACTAGTAGAAGTAAATGGAAATATGTAATGAAAAGTAAGGTTCTGTATGAGACAACTCGACGACTCGCAGTACCATTCTTAATAATTACACAGGGCTATATAACCTCGGCTTGACCATATTGTGCTTATGGTTTGGCCTCTTTCACCATATATACTAGCTATCCCAGAATCTTTGAAAGCATTACGTGAAGCCGACCAAGACGGTATCTTGGATATGGCCATGTACGAACGGAAGACCCAAGTTTCCGTCCCGATCCGTGGCAGTCCGCTATCCATGCGCCGTGTCTCCAGCTCCGACTCTGCGGCTCCAGCACTTCCATTCCGGGACGCGCGGACTCTGCACAGATGTCGCAAAGGAGGCCGTTGAGTCTTGATGGAAAACTGGATTTGTGAGACATGACGTTTTGCAGGGTGATAAACCGTGTCACGAACGAGAAGCCATTGGTTCAGACTGACTGAACCGTTCAGTAATTACACAGGATATCCTCGCTTAGTAGCACTATCATCGGAGTACAGGGAATAAATAGATAAGATCATCCAGCAACTAAAGTACATAAGGCATTGCTCAAGTTTACTATCGCCATTGAACTAACAATAATAATGCATCATTCGACGAACCAATCGCAACATTCTGAACTCAACAGTCCCAATCCAAAGTTTTATGTACTAGAAAGCTCTGTTGACTCTGCACCCATGAATCAGGATCGCATTAACCACTCTGCAGCGTGACACAATTCATCTGACCAGTGGCCGTTTTAGTGCGCCGCCTCAACTCAAAGATCTGGGCGCGCTGGAATGGCCCCGGGCTGATCCCCGCCTGTTCCCCGAGTGCACTAGATCCATAGCTTGCCGGGGGCTAGTACGAGGGCTCCAGTGGCTTTTGTGGCTGTTTAGGTCAAGGGTCTGTGTGTTCTGGATGTGGTAGTCAAGGGTAGGAATGTCTTTGCAATGGCGGCCGCCAGATCTACAAGCAACCTTTAACCTAAGCCCTATACAAATCCGTCCGTCTCCTGACATTAGCTACAGAGCACTAACTTTGTTGGCGAATGCACTATACGCCAGAGATAGAGTTTCTGTCGTTATCTCAACAAACCCGGGCTGCTAAATCCGAGTTTTCCTAAAGCCGTTCTCGACCCGGTCTATAGGCCGAGACCCCTGGAGGTGATATAGGTACATCATCTCTTCTGCCGCGCTAAGCTGTCCCAAAGGCCTGGACGGAACTGACGGCATGCATTGAAGATCTGGCCCTCGTGGTTTTATGTCACTCAGTGTTACAGACGCTGCTTTTACAATTGTTCAAACTGAGCGTGTTTTATCAAGGCACTTCCCCATTGTCTACCTACATTCTGTGCATCTGATGGCAGAGATAAGAACAGCGTAAATGCACTATATTTTAGTGCGCCTGCTCCCGGACCTAGTCAGCACTAACCAACAAGTGAGGCTAACATCCCGCTGTTGCTTTTTCCAGCGCCTGCCCGAGCGTTTTACGGGTTGAGCAAGGGTTGAAATTATATCACTTTCAGAGTGGGATTAAACAAGCCTGCCAAGTAACTAAACTTTTTGATCCTGCAGACGGGACGAGTACCGGGGTACCCCGAGTAGATCCTTGTCCCCGTCAGCACTACCCCATGCCTGACTAATGCCACCAAGCAATAGGAAGCAAACGCCCAAGTGTCGGGTTTCAAGCCTTCTCCTCAAGCATTGGTTCGCCTCTCCGGAATGTATGGGCCTCCCTCCTATTTATGCTTTCATGCTATCTGCAAGCCCATGACTCTCTCAAAGTTTAAAATCCTCAGAGGGACTAACGCGTCCGTTTATGAAACGCCCAATGCGACCCCCCTTGTGCCTCGACGCTTCGAGTATTAAGATCTGTCGATCTGTATTCCCTGGCTCCCGTCCCTTGGTTCCGCAAAAAGTCTGCCATGTATCCATTCTTCTTGACTTGATCCCTCTTCCAATTCTTGTTGCGCTGTTGCGATAAGCGAAAAATGACTGTCGAGGGCCTTCTCGAGCAATATCAGGGCCATATTGTCCCAAAGGCGTACAATGCGGGTTATCTCGCGCTCAGCTACATCATCAGTTTGGTGGGGGCTGCTTCGACGCTCGAATTGATCAATCGGCGCTCATGGTTTAACGGAATCTCGAATCAGTATGTTACCTACGATGGATACCCTCTCGCCAAGCGATAAACACTGCCAAGAGGGTTTGCTAATACAGATGCATTAGTCTGATACTATGTTCATCCGCAATCACCATGGGCGGTATAGCCATTTGGTGCATGGTAAGTTTCAGCTTACATCGCCTTGTACACTATTAATTAATCCTGCTTGTGGTGCAGCACTTCATTGGCAATATCGCACTTACGCTTGCTGAAGGCGAGGCAGAGATGCAGATTGTGTACTCGAGTGGCATGACAGTACTCTCGTTCTGCATGCCTGTTCTTGTCCTCCTCGCCGCATTTTACGCTATAGGCATCTCGAATCGAATCGCCTGGTGGAGAGTGATAACAGCGGGTATTCTTTGTGGCTGTGCCATCTGTGGTATGCACTACTTGGCCAACGCTTCAATCAAGAACTACCAGTGCATCTACGAGCCGGCATATATCGTTGGTGCTGCTATCATTGCCGTGGCTGCGAGCACTGTCGCGTTGGCCATGTTCTTTATCTTTCAGTCGCTCTCGGCGAGTAGTTGGTGGAAGCGAACTATTTCCGCCATCATCCTTGCTGGCGCGGTATCGAGTATGCACTGGTGCGCTTCTGTTGGGACTCAGTACAGACTGCTTCATCTGAGGAGACTAGAGCGAGGAGACCGCACTGCGACCGCGGTTGCAGTTATCTGTTTGGTAAGTGGTTGCGGACACCTCGTACCTTTTCACGACGCAACAAGCACCAAGGCATATCAACTTGTGCAGGCCGACTAACCAAAACTCTAATAGTCTTTCAGTGCCTGCATCATCATTGCTGGATCGGCTATTCTACGAGCCCGCACTCTAAGAGGTGCAGCCCTTCGTGCTCAACAGATTGAGCTAGCGGCTATTGTCTTCAACAAAGACGGATGTCTTCTAGTCGACAGCAACGGAGTGTTCCCAAACACTGTTGTCACCGATTTCTTCATTGGAGAGGTGAGTGGTTATGCATTTGCAGATATCTACATCGCAAGCTCAGCTACTGACATTCAATCTTCCTTTCATAGAATACCGACGACAAATTCAACACTGCCCATCCGCAGTTCCACTGGATGTTCCAGGCTTCGCGGAATTGGACTGGAATCTCGGGATTGATAAACGGCATGAAGCTACATCTACGACAGCTACCGCACAAAAGCCAGCATAAAGATCCAACAAAGGGGATCCAACTCATCGACGACGACGGGGAGCTCATCAATGGATATTCGGTCATCTTCCGTGAGTTATTCTGCGTCGCAGCCTCCAAACTCAGCGATCGTCTCGACGAATCCATCACGACGATGGGCCTTCTATGGGACGAAATTATCCCCAAACGATCGGTTGCAAACCCTGCGTACCTACAAGCACTGGAGAAACATCGCGACAATCAAACTTCTGACACGAGCGAGATACTACGCAAGGGATCCACGACGACAGGAGAAAGCCACCTGGAGAAGGGAGTTGGGATCGAGCTTGAGAACGAAATCGATGGTCGAGGAGCGCTCATGTTTTTGGTTCGTCGTCTTACATCAGATGACGAAGTAAAGAGGCTCGAGACGGCTGGATATCGGTTTGTCGACCCTGTTCAAGTATGCAACGATGCGAGGAACCATTTGCAGATGCAGATCCAGTCCAGCGACTTCGAACTCAAGCTACGCGACATGAAGGCCTTTATATCACAGCAAGGTCGTATCAAGCCCGGAGTTCATCTAGGGTTATTCGCGATGCAGGATCGGGGGCTTAATAATCATCACGTCCTGGTCCAAAAGGACGCTCGGGATTTACTTCCCTTGATACCTTTGCCACTAAGCACTATCGACGAGACGCAAGTCAGAATGGTACAAGGGCTGAGTGGGTTTCGGGTTCCTGAGGTTATTCAAAGACTGAGGACCTCGGGCGCGTCTTCAACATCTCCCGATGAAGAATTGTTTGCTCACTATGTTTCCAATGCCATTCACTCACTACACGAGTTGGCACAGGAGCCTTTATTCCATGACGCTGTACTAAGCCCTACCATACTACGACTTCCATACGGAATCGACGGGGGCGACGCAGAGGAGACGGTGATCATGGCATTGAGGCTCAAGATATCGCATCCCGTTATCTCATCTGGTCCCAACTGCCAATGGGTCCCCCTCAACTTCTTCGGCATGCGACAAGTCTTAGAACAATCGCGGCAGGAGTTTGTACGGGTTCTTCACCAAGACTTTGATCCATCAACGATGCCCGCAAGTCGGGCTAATAACGAGCTCACTTCTGGACCTCTATCAACACTCCGCCGACTAAAACGTTCCGAAGGCTCAATCAACTCAAAGGGGAAGAAACCCCGCGTTCCAATAATGAGACTAAGAGCTTCATCAAAAGACTCTACACGCTCTTCCTCGACCATAAACCTGTGTCCTGCTGAAAGCAGCGAAGCCCACAACGAGCGCCTTCCATCGACAGATACAGTGGATGTTTACCCCCCAGAGCGTCATTACACCTCGCACCAACAATCATTCCTAAATGGTGGCATTGTTGTATTCCAAGAGGTGACCGTTCAAGTCGAACAGAAGAAGTCTGAGTCTAGAAGTGACTTGGAACTATCGTGGAGTCACGACACGGTAACAGAGCCGCCTAAAGTCCACCAAAAACATAACAAAAAGAATGAAATGCCAGTTATACAGAGCATTGAACTACAGCCATCAGGGAGGGGAACAACAGAGGTTTCAGTCGAGTCTCGTTGGCTGCATAGTTTTGGCCACGTGGATAATAACATCACGACGATGGCGTCTTTTATAGATACTTTAATTCTAGAGTCTAGTCACTCTGCCTCATAGCAGAGCCTGCACTCTGAAACATAATATACATACTTACTTCTAATCTTTTATTAAATCTGTGCTTGCATTTACTGGATATGATCTTATTTCTGTACAGCAGCCCGACATTGAAATCAGGGTTTGTTTTCACCGTAGTCCCCGAGTGCCGTGCCCACCCCGTGCCCACTTTGTATTATCAAATGCTTACCAGTCACTAAGATTTCCGCCCTTTTCGCGGTGTTATCCCTTTGGAAGCCGTTAGGCAGATAAAGCGGAATATGTTCCAGTAATTATTAATTGGCTGCAGATCAATTTACCTGAAGGACTTGTAGCAAGGAGGGAATCTGGTGAAGATAGAGGTATTGATCTACAACCTGCAGTATTAGAAGTACTTCTTTTAATACTAAATCTAGCTCTTATAGAAGGTATCTCTGATACTGCAGATTTAATTTGATGACTTCTCTGTTGGTACGCTTTATCTGCCTACAGTCCTCAGGTGGATCACATGTTAAATCGGCACTTCAATCTGTAGCCAATCTGCTCTGTTTTGCTTGTAAATCAGCCCAGTATTGTCTCCATAGATATACTGAATATCTGACATCTTATTGGTGTTTTTAATTCTATTGTGGCAAAACACACCTAAAAATCGCGGAATTTCATATTTAATACCCCTGGGGACCGTAACGGCTTCCAAAGGGATAATATCCCGGAAAGGGCGGAAACCTTAGTGACTGCGAAGCATTCAAGCCAAGTTCCCCCGCACGTCAGCTCGTAGATGTAAGATCTGATTATAATTAAGTGACCTGTACCCCAAATCTGTTTGTAATATCTGCTCGCTCGTCCGTCCATTGATTTTGGGCCTCTGTCGACAACTTCAACTGATCTTTGCCATCTACCATTATCCACCCGACAACACTTCTCAGCAGCAGAAGGAGAAGGAAAATGCTTCTTGTGTGGTCAGCAGCCATTATAGCCATAATTTGGCTGGCACGTTGGTCGTTTGTTCCATCGTCCAACACCAACGGCGGCGGGAAGCCTTTGCCCGGCCCACCAGGTATGTCAAGTGCACATGATATCTCCCAACACTCTCACTTGCACTGCAATGCACTGCACTCAGCTCTCTGTCTTTTCACGAGACAAGCCTGACTAACCATGACGCTCAAGGTAAACTGTTTGTCGGAAACCTCTTTGACATCCCTCCATACCACTCTTGGCTGAAGTTCAAAGAATGGGCCGACACTTACGGTCCCATTTTCCGTCTCAATCTCGCTGGGCGACAGCATATCGTCTTGTCGACCGAAAAGATCGCCAATGATCTCCTACGCGAGCGAGGCAGCCATTATTCATCCCGCGAGTTTCTCCCCATGGCATCTGGAATTCTATCGCGCGAGTTGAGGCCATTGCTTCTCCCATATAATGGTAGGGTCAACAGCGCGTAACAAGAAAACGTCTGTGGCTAACGTCGAGCTTGACTTGCAGATCGATGGCGGCGAGGCCGGAAGTTAATGCATCAATTGACCATGCCAGCGGCAGCTGACTCTTACCAACCCGTGCAGGACTATGAGTCCAAGAAGCTGCTCGTCTCCCTGCTCGAGAGACCTGCTAGCTACGACAAGTGGTTCGAGCTATACGCCTCGGGAGTTGTTTTCCGGATCGGGTTTGGCAAGTGGATAGAGACGGGCGAAGAGCCCGCCGTCAAGCGAATCATGCAAGTTAACCATAATCTGGAGCGAGTCGCGTCACCTGGATCCTACTTGGTGGATTCCATGCCATTCCTTATCAACTTACCAGAAGCGGTGGCCCCCTTCAAGAAAGAGGGGCGAAGACTACACGAGGAGGAACTGAGCCTATTTAGAGAGCTCCAATCTGATGTGCGTCGCGCATTAGAGAAGGGCTATGATACTCGGTCTTTCACACGCACGTTTCTCGAGAACAGGGACGGCTTTCAGCTATCGGATGATGAGGGGGCCTACGTGATTGGCACCTTATTTGAGGCTGGAAGCGGAACCACGGCGGCGGCCATGATGTCGTACTGTCTTGCCATGTGTCACTTCCCAGAGTGGCAAAAGAAGATGCAGGCTGAGCTGGATGAGCAGGTCGGTGACCGCATGCCCGAGTTCGAGGACATACCGAACCTCCCGACGCTGCGTGCAGTTATTAAGGAGGTGCTGCGGTGGCGCCCTGTCACTGCAGGAGGGTTTCCTCACCAGCTAACCAAAGACGACGAGTACGAGGGATTTACCTTCAAAAAGGGGACAATATTCCATCCCAACCAATGGTATGACACATCCAACTACCTGAAGCAAGCAAGCATGCTAATTTCATTGTGATGTAGGGCAATCCACCGAGACCCGACATTGTACCCTGACCCAGACAACTTCAGGCCAGACAGATGGCTGGACCCAAAGTTCCCAACTACCTACAAAGAACCGCTATCCAAGTTCCCCAACCTGCAGAACTACAGCTGTTTTGGATTCGGACGGCGTATCTGTCCAGGCCAAAACATTGCCGAGCGGTCCCTGCACATCCTGACGGCTCGGATCGCCTGGGCTGGCAGCATCATCAGGAAGAGGGGTGTAAACGGGATGGAGCTGCCGTTGCCTCTTTATGACTACACCAAAGGGTTTAATACCCAACCGGAACACTTTGACTTTGACATGGTTCCGCGATCGCAGGCGAGACATGCAGCCATTAGGGAATCTCTGAGGGAAGCAAGGTCTAAGCGGCCAGAGTAGAGACAGCAAGTTCAGTATAGTAGGGCACACCAAAGCAACAAGGCATGTAAGTGGTTGGGACATTGATTGAGACTACTTGTGTAGACCTGCAACTCTTCATCACCTACAGTGAAGGAAGGATAAATGCGAGTATGTTGAATAGGTTATTGTTGATGACAGGTCTTGCTCTTATAGCCATTCGTCCCTATCGGATCCAAGAAACGAAGAGATCAGTTTCAATAAATACGGCCCTACATCCTTCAGCTGCCATAGTGACTCATCAGCGTGAAGTAGAATCGAATCGAATAGCGGGGTAAGATTGCGATAGCTTCCGAAATACCCTTTTCCAGCAAGACGACAAAGCGTTCTCGTAATAGGATCGGCCAAACAAATATCATGCGCAAGCTAAATGAGCTCCTGTCAGGATACTGTAGATCATCAAGAGCCCCTTCTATCATGCAAAGAGCCGTGGTGCATGCCTCCTTATCATGACCGTCCAGCCGTGCCGTTCGCGAAAGCAGCGATGTGAAATGCGAGCGAAGCGGAGGTGGGTCATGAAACCCCAAAAGGTCAAGGCCTTTCGTAATAAGAGGGCCGACCTTTGACGTTAATAGCATTTCCTATTCTTGTGCTGTCGTGACTGCTCGGACCCCCGGTGAACTCGTGCATCTTCGGCCAAGTATGGAGGAGAAGAGTAGTCTAGCTATGGAACTCTCATCAGCAGTAGCATTTTGGGCATTGTTGAATAGTTCAATAGCCAGTGTCTGTAGTTCCACTGCCTGGCGTGAATAGCAATCAGCCTCGCCGGTATGGACGGTTGATAAGTATCGAGCCGAGATGCCAGTACCTCAAGCATTAAATACTTTTCTCTCAGCGCTTGTAGTACTTACTTTGTAGATGAATGATCCTCTTCAATGTCTGAGGCATATATGGCAAATGAAAAATGAACAAGTAGCTCTAAATGACTCATGTTAGTGTTTTTAATTCTTAGACTGCTTGTGGCTGATGAGTTTCTTGCATCTTGCATCAAGGTCGCGTTCGACTCCGAGGATGGCAAGGTGGTATCATTCAGATCCTGTGAATAAACTGCAAGAAAGCGACCAAAAGACTGGTAAATAAACTTAATAGTACAGGCACAAATTGTCATAGAATATGGTTCATACCGGAGACTTGCGCTCTCGATACTTGCAATTTCGCTCTGAAGTAATGCAGTTTATACAAATAGGTTTGCCTTCATCACACTGTCAAAACTTGTTAATAATATTGACGCATGTATGTAGCACATGAGGAGAACTTACCCGGATATGCCGGCGCTTGCACTCAAGGCAGCCTTTTCTTGATTTCGTATGCCTACGGCGTTGCATTCCTGGACCAATCTGCAGAGCACCAAGGGGTCTTTGCGAGTGCCTGGACTGGCTGATACTACCGAACTTCTCTATGCGGCATCGGTTTGGAGGAATGGCGAGACACAGGAACAGAAGGGAAGTAGCTGGTTCTTAATTACGCGTATTTTAGATGCGTCAGAGGATCCGGATAAGAGCTTGAGATGGGGAGAAAAAAGGAGTCCGAGCTAGGAAACATGAAGATCCCGAAAGTGTAATAATGGCAACATGACTAGGTAATAACAGGTCATCAATTGTGACTTATCTCTTGAACTAAAAATAAACCGTCCTTGATTGGAACATCTGTAGATAGCACAGTAAAGGAATTTAGGGCAATTGCTGAAATACGCGTAAAACTTAGTGGCCCACTTTCGAATGTGAGTCTGTACTTAAACTACTTGATGCACCTTTACTTGGCTCTTCGATGTTTATACCTAAAATACTAAGCATTATGGCTGAGTTCCATGAAATCTCCTCGTGCACCCAGTACTGATATTCTTTCCAGCTCAACGAAACCTTCACGCCTGTAATTCTCTATGCCTCACTACCTCAGGATACTATCAACTTAGCAGTGCCGTTTAGGTCTACTCCACGACCGATTGATACATTGAAGTTCCGAGCTGCAGCAACTCGTCCTACCAAGCTTCGATTTCCCGCTCCGCTCGTTAAACTAATCGCACTCTACATCACGATATCTACTTGACACATATCCACAATATGCTGAATCTGTCTCGGCAGAATTGACGATCCTGAGACCCTTTGTTGCAGCATTTCTGCCTATCATTGGGTCGCTGATGGATAAAGCAATGGGTATTGAATGCAATGGGCTAACAGTCTTCCGGGATTTGTTGCATTGGTTCTGATCGTTATACACTTGACTTTGTACAAGTCTGGAGAACAGATTAACACATAGCATGTACTAAAGTTGTAATTTAATTATTGGCAATCTTTGAGTTCCTTTGCGACTTAGAATTCTGGCTTCTTGACTTTTTGAGCGTTAACTAAAGAATTTCAAGATTACCGCAATGTTTGCAGTTAGCATATTATAAGAGTAGAGTTGATTCGGTAATAATAAGACTCTTAGAGATTGGTCTGCTCTTCTCTGTTATAACAGTATGTATTGTTTGCGGCATAATGCACTTTGCTTATCAGACAATGAGGACGACTATAGCATAACTTCATCAATCATAACAGTTAAAAGCCAACATCAGCCACTGGGCTTAGAAATGCGAGCCAATAATGCGTTATTTGAGTCTATGCAGTGTTATAGTTGTCCTGACTCCATGAAAATGTCACAGATGAATCTGCAGATAAGCTTTATAATACGTGTATAAAAATTGCAGGCTAACCTGTGTATAGACTAGAGATCCTATTTTTAATCCAGGCACTGACAGATGCCCCGCTCGTAAATAATACGGGTGGGTCGATCAGCAAGCCTAACATCAGCGGATAGGCCGGTCATTCTTGTCTTCGTATGTTAAGTACAGTTGTTGCTTTCAGATAAATACTTCTGATACCTCTGGAGAACTCTTTGGTACAATCACTTTGAGATCCATATTCCAGACGCTCGTTTTTATTATTGCCTAAAAAAGAGAAAAGGTTTCCCCTTGCTTTTCGTCTCCCTTTTCCTCACCCCAAAACTCAGTCAGTCGTTTTACCATGTCAGAATTCGAGCTTTACCACTATGACCCATCGTTTATCGCCGCAATTATCTTTCTGGCTCTCTTTAGTGCATTGACACTCTGCCACCTCTTTCAACTCATTTGGTACAGAACTTTCTATCTTGTTCCATTCTTTATTGGGTGTATTTGTAAGTGGCTGATACTGCTTGCGCCTGAATATGCACTCATCAAGCCACAACAGTCGAGGCAATCGGTTATGCTGGGCGTGCAATATCTGCAAAGCAGACTCCTGACTGGGCTATTATGCCTTATGTACTCCAAAGTCTCCTTCTGCTCCTCGGTCCGACGATGCTGGCAGCTTCTATCTACATGTCGCTCGGAAGACTCATCAAATCCCTCGAAGCCGACTCTTACTCACTGGTCCCGATTGAGTTTTTGACAAAGACCTTTGTTATTGGCGATGTCATTTCTTTTCTGGCGCAGTCTGCGGGTAAGTTTGAACTGTGTCCTTCAGCGTTAGCCGTGATGCTAACCTCTGATTACTAAAGGAGGAGGTATGCTGGCCAACGCCAAGTCCAAGGGTGACCAGAAGATGGGGCAAAACATCATCATTGTTGGCCTTGCTGTACAAATCTACTTCTTCGCATTCTTCATCAACATTCTTCATATCTTCTATCGCCGAATTACTGTAAACCCGACCAGAAAAAGCCTTTCTTCAATCTCTCCTTGGAAACAGTTTGTCCTCGTTCTCTACATTGACAGTGGTCTGATCATGATCCGATCTCTTTTCCGTATGGTTGAGTACATCACCGGATCAAACGGCGCATTGCAGTCAACTGAAATATATATTTATGTGTTTGACGCTTCGATGATCTTCATCTCCGTGGCTCTTTTCAATGTTGTTCACCCGGGACGAGCGATAATAACTACCAAAGAGTCGGTGGAGACATTTCATGTACACAATGACTCAGTAACCATTGCCCTACAGAACAAGAGCCACTTGTCGCCTTCCATTGTCCAGCAACCTTTCACCGCATCCGATCGTCATAACTATGGCTATCTACGAGAGCATCCAATGGCTCAATATTCGCAACAAAATCGCACAGACTCCCTTGACCAATATAACTACCCCTCTTACTCAACTTCGCCGGGTCGGTTCCACGGTCAGGCTTGAACAACTCTTAGAATGAGGTGCGCTCCTCTCCACGATATTGCTCGAAAAGGTCACGCTCATTGGATTGCATGCAGATTTTTTTCATCGACATTAAGATCATTCTATTTGTATTACGATGGATATTTCATGGCGTCAGGATGTAGAAGATAGCAAGTTATATTTATTGGAGTACGCCAAGATGATGACACAGGTCAACTACATCACATATCATACCGATGGCGATCGTTCTCTGAAGTCTGGGATAGGAAACCCAAGCTGCTCATTGATTCGGATAACCTCCTCAAGGGCTTCAGGATAGTCAAGATCCGACTTTGCCTGTCTGTCTATGAGTCTCCGCTGCTCAATTGTGATTGGCTTCCTCTCCCATATATCCCGAAAGATCTCCTGATGAGTGAGGGCATATTCCGAGTCCACACGAACGCGATTCTGTGCATCACTCAAAATAGGGAGCGGGTTGGGCTCAGGAGGAGGACAGTCTGTTTCTGCGAGTAGGAATGTAAACATCGCCTCTTGTTGATCATCGCGAAGCTGGTACACGCGATAAGTCTGCTTATGGCGACAGGAATGAAAATAGACGTTGGGCAATGGCGTATCTGATGAAGTTTCTGCCCGACGGTCAAAGATTGCTACGCCTCCGAGGATACGATCCTCAGACCAATACCCAACTATGTCAGCAACCCCATTTGGGTAGATGTCTGCATCGAGATAGGCGTGGTGACTAAAGAGGGTCGGCCGTGGCGGGACATCAACAAGGCCTTCAAGCTCAGAGGCGGGTATCCTCCAGTTGGTAACGTAGTCAATGTCTGCCTTTCCTCCTCTGTGTAATTGGAAGTCAAGCTGAAATAACAGAACGGCGATTTCATGAAGAGCTTCTGCTACTAGCTCTACTAGACGTGTCTTAAAAGCTCTAGACCCAATCTCGGCATGTTCATATTTCTCAATGGTCTAGAACAGTGAGTAGCAATACGACAAAGAGTATTAAAGATATGACTTACTATTGGATTAAAAGTGAGAATGTCGGAGTTCCACTGTTGATAATACTCTTGGGCCTTTTCAAAGGCCCCAGGACATAGTTCATCGTGGCATGAGTCGATAGGATGTTCACCAAAGACATGAGGGAAACGGCGCTCGAAACACACATCTCCGGTGGGTAGCCCATCCATGATTTGAGCATACGTGAATTGCGCAAGTTCAGTAGCTAAGATATTTTTGATTGCGCCATCTAGAACATGGCGATGGCGCTCTGACTGGATATCTCGAAATGGGACACGTAGCCTATGTTGGGCCGCCGCTTTTTCTTTCAGGGTCTCGGTTAGAACTTTTAGTTCTTCTGGGTCCATGGTGAATGTGAAGTAATGAGAGAGTATGAATTAAGAGAAGATTGACGAAAGATTGAGGAAGAGCATGAAAAAGTGGACGAGTTGGTCGTGTATGATAGGCGGGGTTATGGCTGCCTAATCTCCGTCCCGATCTCGGCGTTGAGAAGCAGCTCTGGATTGTAACATCACCTGTCATTCCGGTAAGCTGTATGTCCTTATATTGTGAGTCTCAGCTAAGCATGGCTGAAATCGAAAATGGAAACATATAGCCAATTGGTATTAACACTTTAGTAAGGTATTATACTTATTAAAGTGTATATA
>JAAQPG010001300.1:0-14408 GCA_013186905.1 Fusarium udum | reverse complement strand
CCCTTATATAGTCTATTCTTCTAAGTATAATAAATATTACTACTATTGCCTTACTAAACCTCTATAAGTTCTAATAACTGCTAATTGGCGCATGTTTATTACCAGAGGAAAGTTGCTGAAGGAAAGAATCCAGGTCTTATATGCTAGCTAGAGCAAGCCAAACCAGCAGAGCATTCCATCGCGAATCCAAAGCACCTCGCATACCATCCTTGCGACCATTTACTAAGCTCTACGCAATGCGGCGCTCCCCTAATCAAGCTACCATCAACACGAACGCTATTCTTGAAAGCTCGGATACAATTGCTGATCTCACCCTCATTGACCTCGAAGAAAGGGTCATCCTCCACCAGAGAAAACATCACAGACGTGGACACATGCGCTGCCCATTTGTCTTTCCACACAGGAAGCCACACGGCTGCAAACTGAGTCAACTCTGGGAGCGGGCTGACCGCATTGAGGCGCTCGTTCTCGTTCAAAACCTCTGTCGTAACAGTCCCGGGTTTGAACATAACCGAGTCCTTCGAATCCAAGGGGAATATTGCGTGATCAGGGTCGACAATCGAGTAAGCAAGGGCGGCATTTTTAATGAATGATGACTGCTTGTCACCCATCCCACTTGCAATTAGACCCCCGAGAGGATAGAGCGGTGTTTTATCTTGCGCATGCAAAGCCGCGGCCACGATGCCCCCCATAACCCCCAGGCTATGACACAGGAGAACGATGCAGTTACATTGGTTTGGTACACCGAACTCTGACCAAAGTTTTGGAAAGATGTAACGGTGTAACCAAAGACCAGTCTCCTCGATAAAGTTGGAACCCTCTGGAATGGGTAAAATAGAGCTTGATGTACCATAAGAAGGTCGGTCAATTGACACGAAGGGTACGCCTAAAGCGACGCTGGTCAGAGAGGCTGAGTGTTTAGAAGTTGCATCGAAATATTTGTTATCATAACATCCACCATGGAGACCAATCACTAGTGGACGATACTCAACAGACGGTGCTGGTGAGAGGGGAAGCGAGTGTGCCCCCGCAACAATACCATCATTGGAAAGAGAGAGTTGAAAGGGTTGCATTGGGACCGAACCGGGATCGAGGCTCAACAAAAGGTTTGAGGAAATCTTGCAGGGAGACTAGTGATACGTGTAATATAGGCACAGATACGGAAATAACGGAGTTATGTACATCAATGACTTCACTATCAATTAACGTGGGATTGCGCAGCAGTTAGTCATCGTTTCCACTTTTGTCTAGTCCTGGTTTTGAGTAGTCATAGTTCAGTTCGGTGTAGTACAGTTTACCGACCGTTTAGCTTCGAGGTTCCAGTACGTCCATGACTTATCTAATGTCCGAAGCGCAAACGCCGAAGAAAATCTTTACCTAATTGTCCTGTCTACCCAGCGTCTAGTTGTAATATTTTAAGAACTTCATATCCCCTCAGAGCACACCACTCGCAGTTGCCAGTATCCATCGTTGCTGATTTAACAACCACAGGAAAGAGCCCGCGTCGTCAAAATGAGAGCCCTCGTGTTGAATACCAATGACAAGTCCATGTCTGTTCAGAATATACCTGACCCAATGCCGGGACCGAAACAGATTCTTGTTCGTGTGCGTGCGGTGGCACTGAACCACGTCGACTACATGAATGCAGTCAATCCCCTTGCCGCCCAAGAAAAGCGTGTGCTAGGATCCGATTTCGCAGGAGAGGTAGCTCAGATCGGAAGAGATCTGGCTAATCTCGATGACCCGCGAACCAAGATTGGAGCGCGGGTATCAGGATTCCTACAGGGAGGTAAGTTATAGTAACAACTCTGTCCGAAGCTATTGAAATACTTGTCTACCAAAGAGAACCGGGCTAACCTGATCTCATATTATAACAGCTAACTCAGTTAATGACCGCCCCGGTGCTTTTGCAGAGCTCCTTACAATTGAGTATGACCTTACCTGGAACATTCCTGACAGCATCTCCTTCGAAGATGCCGCCGGCGTAAGCTTTTGTGGTGTCACTGCTGCTCAGGGTGTTTTTGAGCGTTTGCAGCTACCATGCCCATTCTGGGAGACAGAAGGTTTTCGTCCGTTCCATCTTCACGAAGAAGAACAGGTAAATGTATTTATCTATGGAGCAACATCATCTGTTGGCATGTATGCGGCACAGCTTGTTAGACTCTCTGAGAATATATCTGGCAAGAAGATTCGACTTATTGGTGCAGCACGGCCATCGCAGCATGCACGTCTGTACGATGCACCGTACTCGTATGACCTCTTGGTTGATTATCGGGATTCTCATTGGCCGGAGATTGTTCGCAAGGCTGCTGGAAGCGAGGGTGTACAATATGCCATAGACGCCATCTCCCAGGGCTCAACAGTGGAGCAAACTGACAGCGTCATCAGGCCCGGTGGCAAGTTTGCCATTTTTCGGGCCCCCGCCGCTGGCGGCTTTGACATCACCAAGCTCAAGACGAAGCCTATCTTTGGAGCAGTTTGGGAAGCTCTTGGCGTTGAAGTCGGATATCATGGTACGTATCATGGAGGCTTGTTAAAACCCTGGTTGTTCTGAATGCTGACGTTGCAATCTTCTAGGTGTAAACATTCCTGCTAATGCGGAGGCACGAGCCTTCGCTGCTGCGTTTTACCAATATCTTGGCTCAGGAGTTGGGACCCATATCAAATTGCATCCAAATCCTGTTCGTATAATGCCCGGGGGCCTTGATCAAATCCCTAAGGATGGGTTTACATTTCTCAGTGGGAATTTCAAAGCACAAGGACAAGGCCTCGATAAAAGGGATAGTGACCTTAGGCCTATTACAGGAGAAAAGATTGTCTATGTAGTTGCTTAAATCAACACGCCTCTTCTTTATTTCTTAATACCTATATTCTAAGGAAGTAATAGAAAGTGTTTATATTAAGGCGGCTTAGTTCGGTTTTGGACAACAGAGCCTAGGGTAGCTTTCAAGCATGATTCGGGCCTTGGCCTATAAAAGTCGCAGTCCTCAACGGGTTTTCAACAGGGCGGGGACTTAAGTCAGACTCAGACTTGTTATTCTACCTATAGTCTTAACTCTTGTTGAAACGCCGGCGAAGGGCCGATTGACGTTTAAGGAGAGGGGTGGCAGTGGATGGCAACTCTTTAGACTCAAACAGGGGTCTCGACTAATACCTTAACAGACTAGGGGCAACCTTTCCAAGACTCCTCCTCACGGGGATATCGGAGTTTAATGTAGCTTTTAATTAGTAAGAGGCGACTAAATCACCCTAAGGATAATGGCATCAAAGGTGCCAAAATAAAAAAACTTCAAGTAGGACCGTGCTACCAGCGAGGATGGAGCAGGCAGGTAACCTTTTCGTAAGCTCAGTAACGGGCCATCATGCAATGCTGGACTTGATCGTGCTATGTACTCCGCTGGCCAGTGTCCCAGACCATAGTCCTTACTTACACCTCTATGCGCTGTCATTAGCTGGTCAAAAAGGACCTCAAGCACTCGTGATGACTTATATAGTACGACGACTAAACGCAGAATCAGAAAACGTATCTAGATGATGTTAGTTTGCGTTCTCATTAAGGCTCTATTAGGAGTTTGTTATCTAACCTTTAATACAAGCTTGGTGTTTATTATCTATTTATCATCAGTTCAGCCGTACCGATATAGACCTTTTTAAAGCAGCTACTTAAGTCTTCTAGAACCGCTTAATAGGAAATTTTCTCAGTCAACTTGATCTGCCCTACAGCTGCGCAACTGATGCAGGATCGACTCTTTGTCTGAATAGGGACGCCTTGAATCACGGCGTCTTTCTCACTTCCTTCCGATCCCAGGCCCATACCTAGCTTGATGGCTTCGGCCTCAGTAAAGGACCCGAAGTAGTCCATGTCGTCAACAAGTCCCAAACCAGCGGGCGGAAACACACGATTCATAGCGTAATGTGCCGCAAATGAGATGGCAAATCCGAGCGGGAATGCAAGATAAAACAGTTCATGCCAAGCCTCGCCAACCTTGACTTTGTCCGGGGTCACACTAGCTGCAAATCCGGGCAATTGAGTCGCAAACCCAAGGACCCAAGCAATGAAGCTTCTGGGGTTGAAGCCACAACTAAACCAATAAATGCTGTCAGGACCAGGATTGTAGAGGTCGGACAATTTGATGCGGCGTGAGCGGATCAGCCAGTAATCACAGACTTGAATGCCTATGATCGGCCCAAGGAAAACACTGTACGCAGACAGGACGGAGATGAAAACGCTAGCTGAAGAAAGAAGCTCCCACGGACACATGGCAACGCTCAAGACTAGTGCAATAAAAGCACCTCGTCTGATGTTGATATAGGAGCTGACAAGACCGGCGAGATCCATGCCAGCACTGTATGCGTTGTCAACCACGTTGATCGCAATCTGACACATGACAAGGCCTAAGCCAGCAAAGAATGCCGCGGCTCTTGAACCAGATGAGTAGTCTCTGTCAAGCCACTGTTGGCAGATTAAAGCTTCATAGATGATACAACGTTAGTGTTGACGGCATAAAGGAGAAGGTGCTGGAGGGTTGGACTAACGAGGATTCCAGATAGCCTCGCCCCAGATGCCTTGGGTGGCTGATGCTGCGAGGCAGCCAAAGAGAGGAAACAGAGTGCCGAAAAAGCTGCAGGTGTATAAGCTGCTGCCCTCGCACATCCCAGCAATTAATGGTAACTTACATGATGGAAAACCACTGCCCAAACACTTGATCTCCAGGTTTTTGAGCAAATCGGGTGTAATCATTGGCATTCGTCAGTCCAACTGCTATGCCGCCAATGACAGTTGTTACACCAGACGTGATAGCCCAGCCAAGGTCATGAGAGCTCATCGGCGTTGCACTCTCGGAAAGGAGAGGGCCACCGCCTTTAGCTTCAGCTAGAGACCAAATCATGATAGAGATGAGCGTGACCGACGCAATGATGTTGAAAATCAGGAGAACCCTCTTGATCTTGTGAGGATGTATCCACAAAACTGGAATCATGGAGACATTAAAAAGAATCCAGCCGACGAACTGTTTCGTGTCGAGATGAGATGATGCAGGAAATACGTTTCCAAGTCTTTGGAAGCTGGGAAACATGGCGGATAAGATGACTGAAATGCAGAGTCCGCCTGTCCACGACTGCACAGAGAACCATACCAGACTGAGGATAATTCTCTGCACGATGGCGATGAAGGATCCGTACGGACCCCAGATGTATCTCGAAACGACAGGGAAGCCGATATGCCATTCAGCACCTGTGTAGCCATTGAAAATAGCGACCAGGCTGATGATGACCTTGCCGATCAAGGTAGCCACAATGACTTGCCAGACACTGAGGCCGGTGGCGACAAGAGAAGCGCCCAGCTGCCAGTTCGATACTAAAGCAAGTCAGATTAGAGCATATGCAGAGCAGGTGTCGTGGTGGCTTACTAGCGACTTGGTTGACCAACCAGAACGATATAAAGGTCATGGTGTTCCATGTTCGACGCTCTGGCTCCAACGGACGGATGTCGTCATTGATCCAGACATTGGAGACAACTCTATCTGCGCTGGGTAGTCTCATCCAGGTCAAGATGGCTTTGAGCGACATGGTGGCAGGATAGCTCTTTACGTTGAGGCTGTCAAAGATATTGGTGGTCCTATTGAGCTGAACCCTTCTGACCACAATACGCTCTGTGGGTTCTCATGCATTTTATTAGGTCCCTTATCACTTTGCATGTCTTGATGATAAGCAAGCAATCATTGTCACTACCTTTTGGTTGGGTTACATTGAACGAATCCCGAAAAGAGGGGTTCCAAACCGACAGATAATGATTGGGAACCATCTTGTGCTACTTAAAGTTGAACCTTGTGTAACGCGATTCCAGAAAAAGGACTCATATCCGGTAGATGAGACCCGGAGCCGGGAGCCCGGAACCAAATCGTCGTATCACATATGACCTTGTAGACCAGGTGGCATTGCAATGAGAAGAGAAATTACCCGATTTGTTAGCAAGATGTAGATAGACCAAGATAAGTTGTAGATATGTAGAGTGATATTTCATAGCCCGACATCAACTGCCGTTTCGGCATTCCAGATTTGGAGATGCCGCGGCATTTAGCCTGATAATTGACAATGATCAACACACTCGGATTGTTTCATCCCGACCAGAGTTGACCGAAGATAGGGGAACCACTTGCTCGGGACAATTGCACCGTTTGAGCAAAGAAGAAAGTTCAGAGGAGTTCATTCGGGTCAACCCCGCAACGTTATCTTCGAGATATGAGAGATGTTCTGGTAAAACCCCGTAGATGCATGGGACCTCACGGTTTGTTCATGTAAGCTAACCGTAATGCTCCACTTTCTATGGTAGCAATGATGTGAGAGGAGCTCTGTTATATGAGAAAAGCGTCGACTATCCTTATATGTTACTTCGTTTCCAACAGATTGCTGCCCAGGTTTCACATTTCATGCTCCAACCACTGCCCATCATGACTCTAAGTAAAGCCGTACGCATAGGAGTCGACGTCGGTGGTACCAATACCGATGCCGTCGCCATAGACGTCGCTCTCGCTGCACAGGGCGATACCCAACGTGGAGTCATCGCTTTTAAGAAAACTCCTACCACGCCAGATGCGACCGCTGGAATCGAGACTGCCGTTAGAGCTGTCATTGAGTCCGGCAACATAGTTCCCCAGCGGATAGCGAGCATCACAGTTGGCACAACACATTTCATCAACGCGGTCGTGGAGAGAGATGCCCGACGACTTCAAAAGGTCGGTGTCTTGAGGCTGTCACGCTCGTTTCTCCGAGAAGTGCCTCCGTTCTCAGACTTTCCAACCGATCTAGCGGCCATCATCAAGGGTCATTGCGGCATCATCGATGGAGGCTTGCATATTGATGGGTCTCAAGAGGCACCTATCAAAGAAGCTCAAGTGATTGCTGAATGCGAAAAGATTAAGGCAGAGAACCTCAAGGCGGTTGTGATCGCTGGCGTCTTTTCTCCGATTGACGAGGTATTCAAGCAAGAGAGTCGCGTCAGAGACATCATCCTGCGGGAAATTCCAGGAATCGATGTCGTTTGCTCTCATGAAGTGGCCAATATTGGCTTCCTTGAGCGTGAAAATGCCAGTATCCTCAATGCCGCTATCCTTCAATATGCTCGAAAAACAATGAAGAGGTTTAATCAGGCCCAGAAGAAGCTTCACCTGGCATGTCCACTGTTCATTACCCAGAACGACGGGACTACTCTTGATGCTGCTGCAGCAGCTAGAATACCGATTAGGACATTTGCATCTGGAGCAACCAACTCGATGAGAGGAGCTGCATATTTAGCTGGGATCGATGCTGGAGGCAACTCTTCGGCCATCGTCGTGGATATCGGTGGAACTACAGCTGACATTGGCGTAATCCTACCAAGCGGACTTCCCAGACAAGCCTCTGCCTACGTCACAGTCGCTGGCGTGAGGGTGAATTATTCAATGCCTCATCTGCACTCAGTTGGACTTGGCGGGGGTTCGCTTGTGCGCAGCATCGATGGAAAAGTCAAGGTCGGCCCTGAGTCTGTTGGCCACTACCTTGTTGAAGAAGCTCTTGTTTTTGGTGGGAATACGTGCACGGCATCTGATATCGCTGTTGCGCTGGGAAGAGCAGACATGGGAGATAAGAGCAAACTCGCTGGACTGAAACCTGAGTTTGTCCAATCTGCAAAAGACTGCATCAAAACGCTACTTGATGGAGCTGTAGATGTCATCAAGACCTCTGCTGATCCGCTGCCCGTCCTTCTGGTAGGCGGAGGCGCCGTGCTTGCACCGGAGGATATCTCAGGTGCTTCCAAGGTCATCCTCCCGCCATTCCACGATGTTGCGAATGCCATTGGTGCTGCTATCTCTCGTGTGAGCGGTGACGTTGATATTGTTCAGAGCACCGCACATCAGACAGAGTCACAGGCTCTTGAGCGTGCAAAGGCAATGGCCGTTGAACGAGCTATCCAAGCTGGTGCCATTCCTGAAAGTATCACCATGGCTAACGTCGAGAGTATCCCGTTGCAATACGTGTCTCATCAAGTTCGAACGATTGTTAAAGCAGTGGGAGACGTTGACTTTAAGGGCTATGTATCAGAGTTGGAACTTGAGACTGCAGATGATGACGATGAAGCCAGTGACGAACCTGAAGGGCAAAAGAATCGAGCTGTGAAGCACACCGAAGATATTACTGTCGATCCTTTCACATACACTCCTACCATCAAAGTTAATGAAGGAGGTGTCCCCGAATGGATACTCAATGAAACAGATCTCGCTTGGCTGGCCGATGGATGTTATGTGCTCGGCTGCGCCGGTGGTGGCACTCCCGCTCCTAGCTTCATCCAACTGCGGGATATTATACTACAAGGCCACAATATTCGCATCATTGACCAGTCTTCCCTCAAAGAAGATGCGCTCATCTACTGGGGCGGCCACATGGGATCTCCCGCCGTGTCAGTAGAGCGTCTACAGTCAACCGAGACAGTCGAAGCATTCAATGTCCTCATGGAGTATCTCGGGCATAAGAGTATCGATGCCGTCATGGGACTAGAGATCGGTGGTGCAAACGGCATGGAGCCTATGCTCGTTGGCTCCTCGCGGTTCTTCAATGCGCCCGTGATTGATGGCGACTGGATGGGCCGTGCATATCCTACATACTGGCAGACTACGCTCGCGGTACATAAACCACTGGAACTCGTTCCCTGTGCTATTGATTCAGGCGACGGCAAGAGCATCATCATGACTCGAGCGCCAGACGACGAGATTGTTGATAGAGCATTGAGAGCGTCATGTTCCGAGATGGGAAGTCGAGTCGGCATGGCCGCTAAACCTACCACTACCGAGTACGTGCGGAAATATGGTGTGCTGAACACCTGTTCTTTTGCTTGGAGGATAGGAAGATGTATCGCTCGCAGTGTTTACAGCAACCAGCTCTCAACGGTCGCAGAGTCGATCATCCAAGAGGCTGGTGGGTTGAAGTCAGCGAGGGTACTATTTCGAGGCAAGATTGTTGAAGTGGAGCGAAGACTATACAAGGGACACTCGCACGGCGCTCTACGTATCGAAGCATTCGATGACCAAGACGATGGTGAATCAGAACGAATGACGCCTGTAGTATCAGGAGGAACATTGCGAATCCCATTCAAGAACGAGAACATTCTTGCGGAGCATACCACTGCCGACGGCTCTGAAACCAAGATCATCGCCTCGGTCCCTGATCTAATTGCTGTCCTAGATAATGGATCTGGCAAAGCACTGGGTGTTCCAGAGTTCAAGTACGGGTATAGAGTTACTGTTTTGGGCATTACGTGCTCGCCGCAGTGGACAAGAACACCTTCTGGTATTGAGATTGGAGGGCCAAAGGCATTTGGTTATGATGATGTTGTTTACAAGCCTCTTGGGGAGTATGTGGAACCTGTGAGTGTGATTAGAGAATATGCTTGATTTGAAGTGTATGTATGAGTACCGCGCTCAAGTAGTGACTAGATTATTTATAGAATTTAAAAACCTTGTTTTCCGTTAAAGTTATCAGGATTGCTGGAAATCCATGTACCCCATAGACAATCGTAGTTTCGCCCGAACCAACGGACGAATTTGTCATAATTGGATTTCTAAGCAGGAGAGATTGAGAGAAACGGTACCAAAACTCCCGCCTGTGGAGAGTTAATGTTTGCCATCCTTGTAACAAAATGTATAAACTATAAAAACACAGTTGCAAATTTGGAAAAGTGTTCGCGAGTAGTATACTGTAAACAATCTACTTATGTCATCGAAACATTCATCAATGGCTCATCCAAAGAACATCCTCATTGTTGGTGGAACAGGAACCATTAGCGGGTACATCGCTCTAGAGGCCCATTCCCGCGGCTACGCCGTGACCATCGGTGGTCGCAAGTCAGTCAAAGGCGTCCCCACCCTAGAGGATCTGCCCTTGATCAAAGGCGATTACACTACCGGCGAATACAATGCAGAAATACTCTCAAAATTCGACAGCGTCGTCTTCTCAGCTGGCGCCGACATACGCCACGTCCCTGAGAACACCTCGGCGGACAAATACTACCTACAATCAGCCGAGAGTGCAATTGCCTTTGCCAGACGAGCCCGCGACGCTGGAGTCAAGAGATTTGTGCACATCGGCAGCTTCTACTGGCATATTGCACCCGAGCTGGTTGAAAAGACGGCCTACATTCGATCACGAAAGATCGCCGCTGAGGGTATCGCTTCACTCTCGAGCCCAGGCTTCCACGCTTGTAGTCTAGATGCGCCATGGGTCGTCGGGACCGTACCAGGCATGCACTCCCCCATCTTTGCAGCCTACGTCCAATTCGCCGAGGGCAAGTTAGGTATGGGACCCTCTGTGATCGATGCAAACTCCAATTTTGTTTCTATCAAAGCGCTGGCAACAGTGGCTATTGCCGCGCTGGAAAGGAGCGAGTCAGTGTCCGGCAGAACAATCCTCATCGGAGGCGAGAACATGACATTTGCGGAATTCTTCAGCCTTATATTCTCTGCTGTGGGCAACAATGTACCAATCTCAGTCACGGATCAGGAACATCCTTTAATGCCGGAATCAGCTCTTTGGACTGGGCGGAAGATTAAAGTTTATGAACCTGATGCTGAGGAGGAAGCTCTACTTGGTGGATATCGTCGATATGCCGTTCAAGATGCAGTTGAGCGATTAGTCGGAGAATATCACTCGGCATAGTTGGATAAATAAGACTCTAGAGACAGAGACGAGAGATGATTCTGCACATGGCTATCTTGAACTTACTATTAGTTAAATTCCTTACCTATTGTTGTTAATAAGTCTTTGACCGATGCGCTGGGCTATAGTTACCCCGCCCCGTTAGTGCACTTTGCTACTAACCCAAATATAGGCATTAAATCTCAACTTTGGTACGAGATAAGAATTAAATACTCGCCGTTCCTAACTTAAATATCGCCTTATAATAAACATCAGAACTTTTCTCCAATAACCTAAAGACCTGTTCTATATTTACCAAAAACACTTCTAAAGAATCACCATGTCGAATATAACTGGAACACATGCCACCTGGGTAGTGGTTGGCGCTTCGCGGGGAATCGGTCTTGAGTATGTCAAGCAGCTCCTACAGGAAGGAAACCGAGTAATTGCCACAGCTCGCAACCCAGATGCATTAGGACTATCGGCAGTGATTGAAGCTCATGGTACTCCAGACGATTGTATTGTCGAGCAGTGCGACGTGACAAGTAGCGAAAGCATCGATGTAAGCACAACTTGCCTTTCCACGTCATTCATTGTAGACATGTCTGATAGCTTCATGCGCAGGCGTTTGCTGCTAATATGAGCGCGCTTATAAAGAAGGGAATCAAACTCGATAATATCGTCATGAATGCAGGTGTTCTCAGATACCCCAATCGAGCAACTGAATTGTAATGCCCCATCAACGAGCATTCTCCTCAACATACAACTGCTAACCTTGTCTCCAAGATCGTACGACAAGTTCAAATTTCACATGGAAACAAACGTCATCGGGCCTATCATATGTGCACAAAAACTAGTCAACTTGAATCCCGATAGCCCTCCTTCCAAACTGGTCTTCATCTCATCTGACTCCGGGTCAACCACCAACTTCCTGGCGCACGAAGATGGGTTCGCAGCATATGCGGCGAGCAAGGCTGCGCTGAACCAAATGCTGAGACACATGGCGCAGGAGCTGAAAAGGCGCGGTGGCAAGTGGGCTGAGATGTGTGTTCTGGCTCTCCATCCTGGCGAGGTGCACACGTGGGTATTTCCTGCTCGAGTACTGAAGCTTGGCTGATGATGATTAGGGATATGAATTCTGGCGAGGTTGGGACCTGGGATGTTGGAACCCTTTTGGAGCCAGAGGAGAGTGTCTCGGGCATGCTTAAGGTGATTAGTGAGAAGAATCACAATGATACTGGCACGTTCTGGTGCTGGGATGGCAGAGTAAGTCGGCCAATCTCACGTTGAGGATGGTACTAATAACTCACAGGCTTATCCTTGGTAACGAGAGAAATCCAGGTAGGGAGCCTTGTCAGTAGAGCTTGCCTTACGAGAGTTTTCTATTACTCGGAGGATCTGTTCATTTCGTTGAAGAAACAGCCAACCCAGCAGTGCGAAGACGACCCCGGTTTGAAAGGTGAACTACCCGAGATGTCTATAAACAAACAGTTCCTGGAGCACGGCATAACCGTTGCATCGTAAGACCCTTCAGCCTATTACTTAGTTTTTACATTTCCCTCACGCCAGATCATCCCAAAGGTAGCTATCCTCAAGAGCCCTCGTCATCTGATTATTCATGTGCAACCAATTCCCAAGCTGTTCGCCATACTGGTCGATATCAGTATCCATATCACCAGGAGCCTCATACTGCGGAGGCATGCTAACAGCTGTCCCTTGTGATGATGCGCTTACAGAGGTCTGTGAGATTGGCAAGTTAAATATTGGCGTAAGCAAGGCAGGCTGTTGATGAGCGTGTAATGGCACGAATGCAGACGAAGATGCATTTTGCCACGAGCCATCCCCGATACTCAGTCTAGCTTCGAGATACTTTCGAGCAGCATCGTACAAAGCTTTAAAAAGATGAAACTCTTTCTTAGCCCCAGATGAGAACGCCGAATGTCTGGTAGGTTGTAAGGTATTGATCACACTTTCCAGCAGCTCAAGCCCGGCTCTGTCGCCAGTCTCGATAATGTGACAAAACACGACAACGTATGGAACGAATGGAGAATGGATGAGAGCCCTATAGAGCGAAAATGTTAGACGTATATCTCGAATGAGACTCCGGAATACATACAAGTATACATAAGCATCCAGGAATTCATCCTGTAATGTAGCCACTATAGATTGCCATTCCTTGTGTGCTTCAAGAGCTCGGTGAGCACTATTGATACACTCACTGCTATGCATAGTACCCTGGTTTGTCTCTGGAGGTATCGCTCTGAATATGAGGCAGAAGAGGGATAAGTGAAGCACTTTGGTGGTGCAGACGAAGGCCTTCACAAACTCACTACTGGTAGCCTGGCGCATCGCATCCAAGTAGAGCTTCTATGGACTTGTCAGCAAGGAATCTGCAAAACTGTTATATCTCCCTCCCTGGGACCAGCAATAGGACTTTTCGGATACATACATCGCTAGGCCCTACTGAATTTGTGTGCACTTCAAGCTCTGATGCCAGACCTCTTGCCCTCGTGGCTCTAACACTTTGTGGCTGTGCCAGGGCAGCAGAACTATAGAGTTGGTCGTAGATCTTGCCTTGTAAAGAAGCTAGTTCTTTCATCTTGTCCATATGGCCAAAGTAGCCTATGTTCGGTCTCGCCTCTATACTTGGAACCGGGATAGTGATGTCGGCGTCACGAATAGTTGACGACCTACCAAGTCGCAGAGATAGACCCTTCTCTTGTACGTAAACTAGCCAGAAAATTCTGATCTTGGTCATTCTGAGATCTGGAGGATCGCGAGCCATGGTAGTTTTGCTATGCAAACCTAGCGTCTGGCTCAAGTGTGACGCCGTTGCGATAAAGTCCCATGCCGCAGAGGGTTTGCACGTTTCGAGGCAGTATATGCTCTGGTAGATTTTAGCATGATACCAGAACAAATGATCGGTCCTACTTACAGATATCATCATTGAACTGACTGTGGTGATATGGCAAGGTTGGTGAAAGGGCAGATTAGCCAATACGGTTTCGAGATTGTCCCTGCAGATAAGAGCTTGTGCCTCAAGGTCATCCTTTTGGCATGAATCCGTGATGATCTGTCTGCATTGGCGAAAGAGCCAATATAACCCCGCGTTGACCGTGATGAGGTCGGCATGGGTGACGTCTCCCGGCGAGTACACCTTGAGGAAGATGTCAGTAAAGGAGGTCGCTTCATTATCCCAAAAGAACCGGATTCTGGGGTTTTCTATTATAATCTCGTAAGCATTCAACAAGTGCAGAGAGAAGAAAAAGTGGTTGCTGATACCTTTGGCCATTCTGAGACAGATGAAAGCTTTGTTAACAGGTGGCATAGGAAGGTTGCGCAGTGTAAGTTCTGAGTCAAGGGCTCTGGCATGAGGGTACAGGTAATCCAGTTCCGGTTGCTTTGAATCTCTCCCCAAAGACTTTCTCGAGGACTGCAGAACAGAAGACATCTCGGCGGCGATATCGATGCCATTCGGCTTGTTGATGATAGCATTCTCGAGGAACTCATTGGCAAAAGCGGCTTGAGCTGAGAGAGAGGATTCTCCTTCATGCTCCAACCTTGGAGTAAGAAGCCCGCCCCCAACGACATTGCTTGGCGATGGAGGTGCTGTTTGAGATGGCTGCGTTATAACGTTTGATGCGGTAGCTGTAGGTACAGCGCCTTGGGTTGAGTTTTGGCCAGCTCCCAAGGCATTGCTTAGCTCTGCGAGTTTCTGCGCTTATTATATTTAAAATTATTAT
>JAAQPG010001298.1:0-20863 GCA_013186905.1 Fusarium udum | reverse complement strand
AAAAAGGTTAGACTAGAAGAAGGTTTAAGGAAATCAGAAGGTAGTAGTAGTATTAAGTTTATAAGTTAGTTATAAGGTTAGAAAATACACTTTAGGTTTAATATAATGAAGCCTGAACATCCTTCTGCACAACCCAGCCCAACAAGACAACAGTAAGTGGCATCGCGACGCACCAAAAGACATAAAAAAGAGGCTCGCCAGCTGCAAAGTCGCCATTCATGGACAGGACAGATGCCGCAACGGTGCAAGGCACGGCAACTGTCGCGATCTTGGCGAGCTGGTCAGAGCTTCTCGCTGTACGGTTCGCTGCAGCAGCCTGCTCGTTGGCAGCTTTTGTCTGCGTGTAGGAATCGTATGCTTGAATCCTTGTTGCGAATGCTTCGTCCATCGCTGCTCGCTGGGCATACATGGTCATGTTACCAGAGATAAGCTCGTCTAGAACCTTCATGTGATCTTGAAGATGGCTCCAGCGTCGCGACTCTTGTGATATTTGGATGCGAAGTCTCTCGATGGTTTGTGAGGCTAGGTAATGAGCATCATCGCAGCGAAAGGCCTCATGGATACGGCGGACTAGGACTGCCGCTTGTTGCAGAAGCTGACGTGAGTGTCGGAGCTTCTGGTAGTCCGCAGCAATTGTTCGACTTCGCTCAATCAGGAGGTTGGGGCTCTTGATGTCCAGCGCCTTTTGCGTTTCCACGAGCGACGATGTCCACAATGTCTGGTTGAGATCCCAGTTCGCAGTAATTTGATCTTCCCATTTCCAGAAGACAAAGTTGCGTATGATGATAGTCGCAGAGAAAGGGTCATCGGTGGTGATGATCTTCTCATTTTCGTATGCCTGCACGGCCACGTCCCATAGTGAGAGTTGATGGGGATAAATGTGTCGGTTGATTGAACTCTTGGACTCTGATATCACGTAACAGTTTGATTCCGATATCGCGATTTGACTCTCGTCAACCTTTTCCAGGCCGTATGGGCTTGGTATCACGGGGTTTGGCTCGTCTTCCGGAAGCAAGCACCCGTTAGGCACGTCCATTAGAACAAGCGCTAATATCGAGGCCTCAGTCAGTCTAGGTACGTAGTCAGTGTCAGGAACCGGAACGTACCTATCCACCCGTCTGGAGTGTACTTCCCCCAAAACGAAATGCAAAGGGTCGTGTCAACAAGCGTTGTCTCTGGGGTCAGCACAAACTCACTGCCCCGAGGACAGCTGCCGCTGTAGGGGCTAAAGCACCAGTTTCCAAACTCATCAGGCATCTCATTCCATATGACTGAAAGTTGCGAGGGAGCTTTGATCTTCCAGTATGTAGAGTCTGTTGAGTCAAAGCCTGACGGGTTGATAAGTCTAAGCTGTGTTTCTGTGAGATAGTGGGCTGTCCAGAACTCATGAGGGATGCCAAGCTTGATACTCAGAGCTTCAGCTATCCTGGCATCCATGCCTTCCATGAAAATTAAACTTCGCGGAGGGTTCTCAGACGGCTTTTTCTCTAAAGCCTGCTCTATATCCAGCCAGAGCTGCTGGGGATCGTTCCTACGGTCCAGACGGGGAGATTCGGACCTGACATTTTCGTCGTCGAAATGAAAGACACGAAGTTGTGATTCCCAGCCATGATCACGATCTTGCCACGGATGCAGGGCGTATGAGTATGATCCCAATCTGTCTTCCATATCATCTCGGTATTCACGCATCTTACTCAGAGTTTCTTTAAGTTCAGGGATCTCTGGGATCCCATCTACCAATGAAGTCAGCTCATCTATTGAGTAAGCTTCCGGAATTTTTATACCTTCGGCTCCTGGTGGAGCCACAGATTTCTCAAGGTCAGACATGGTTTATGACAACGGTCAGACAGAGGAAATGCAAAGTCTCGTAAAAAATTAAGAATGCGGCCTTGCTATACTTTTACTCGACTAGGACGGACATACGCGAAGTTGTAGGAGAAAAGAATACTGTCAGCTTTGAAGGAGAGTAAGCAGAGATAAATAAGCGCGGAGGGTCTGAAAAACAACAGGGGTGAGACCCCCTCCATTTTAGAGCTGAAAAGAAAGGATTGTGCTATCAGATTTGATTGGCTAAGGCGCGAGAATTATTCGTTGAGTTCCACTGTTTCAGGAGGTAAGATCGTGATGAAGAATAAGCGCTGCGGAGAACCAGAGCTTATGTTCTGCAATTGTATAGGCAGCCGGTATACAGTCTGAACTGAGTTTATGAGCGTGGCTTTTTGAGTTGACAGACCTGACAGTTGATGCTCATATTACGCGCTTTAATGGAGATTATGTTTGGATCATTAATGAACTCAGTATCATTCTAGAGAGCAGACTTCGGTAAATAGAAGTATGCAAGGTGTCCCAACACCCGGTTAGCAATATGAAGGATTAAGATCATTGACTGAATGCATAATGCCTTCTAAAAATTGAAGTTAACAGGAATCTTCTAGTTTTGGCTTGATATATCTCGTTTAAATGTGATAAGCCTTAAGCATTAATCAGTTAATCTTCCTTGGAGAAGTTAATGCGTTGTTCAGCTTGCCATAATGAAGAAGTGACTGTGCCTCTGCACTCTTCAGACACGTTTAAGCTTTAGTATTGATCCTTTTCTATTCGTCAGTAACTCATTTCACTTTAGTTAAATGCGAGGCAGTTGACAGTACTATGAGCTCAATGTTAAACTTTCAAAGACTGATATTCCCTTGTGATATTTAAAGCTTATGGCATCTCAACCAGCTATATCACAGAAAAGTCCCAGTTAACTTTAGTTCTTTGGAGGCAATATGCACATTCATTCAGAAAAGAAAGACTGATGTTGCAGGTGAAAGTAAAAACCACTCGTACAGGTACCAGAATTGATACAAGCCATACCATTCGTTTGCCAGGACTTAAGCTTTCCGGCAAACGTTTGCAGTATTTTGTTCCCTCGATCTGTCTCGATGAGCTATTTATAAGCTTTACAGTAAGGTCAATTAGCTTCCGTTCACCATGTCATGAGCCCCAATGGCGAAGAAGTGGCCAAATCTCAAGCTATAAATTACACTATTTTCCCCTTCTTCATTTTTTTTCCCAAGTCACTTTTCCCTCACATCAATCTCTCATAACACCGCAGACATGCATCTTCTCACCTTACTCATCGCTGCGTTGGCGCCAGCGACTCTCATCGATGGCTTGCCCGTTCATAGCAACCATGAACAAAACAATGCCTCCACCCTTAACGGCACCATCGTGTCACATGTTCGCGTCAGTCGCGATGTTCCGCTGACCGCTCGAGACATCGAAGAAGCCGACCAAAACGGCGTGGATCTGAACAAGAGTAAGTCAACCCCAGACAACCTGTGCATGAACTTCAACTGACACTGAGCGTTAGTGTACAAACACTCCATCCTAAAGCACTCTGACGGCAGTGACTACTCTATCTGGGTCCACAACTCATTCGACTCTAATGTCAAGGATGATGAAAAGAGTGCAAATAACACCTCCGCCTTGGTGAAGCGCAGTTGGGGGGGCATAGATGCAAGCACGAATGACAGAATGCCCAACGGGTTCAAATTTGACGATCACTCGGATACATGTGGAAAGTCAGACTGGAAGAAGCGAACTAGCAAGTACTCCCCTTTTGCGGACGGAGCTGATGCCATTGTTGAGTGGACTTACAAGAACAACGGTGGCTGGAGACTTGCCCCTGAGGAAGCTTTTTACAGCACCGATATTCTGATAGGAGGTTCCAACACGGGCGCCAACATGAGATTCTCAGTCCGAAAGAATGCAGGGCGCGTTGTCATTCTCGGGACTAAGGATGTCCGCGACATCACGACTGAAGCCTCTCACAGATTCAAGAGGATGATTAGGGGTGTATGGCGTATGGCTGGCAAGGGAAAGATGGGCTGCTGGGATGGCAACGAACAGAAAACCAGGCTTTGGTGGGAGATTGACCGAAGTGATCGGGACATCAAGGCCGAAAGTCCGTCATTTAAACCAGAGCCAACACATCAGGTGGAACAACACCGAGAGCCAGAGTACCAGCCAGAACCCTCCACGAAGACAGTATACTATCCGGTTCCCGTTGCTCCACAGCCAGAACCCTCCACAAAGACAGTATACTATCCCATCCCCACCCCTGTTAACCCACAGCCAGCGTACCCTCCTGGTCCACGTCCCCAGTCAAACGCGGTGCATCACGTACACCACCACGTCGAGGAATACCCGGAGATAGATCCGTACTCGGAGATGGACCCGTACCAGGAGACATACCCGTACCCGGAGACAGCCCCAGAACCGCTGCCAAAGAGCGACGAGTACTACCACAAGGTCTCGTATCAGCCGGGTCCAGCGACAGAACTGTCGGATTCGATACCGCCTGGAGGATATCGCCCAGGAGAGGGTCCTCCAGGATTTCCTGGACAGTCCGATATCTTAAGTGGATAGTTTAGAATATTTTATGATAACTTAGGACATTTTATGATAGCTTAGGGCATTTTAGAACATCTTTTACTGTACTTAGAGACAAGCCATACAAACTGTGCATAGTCTTCCTGGAATCTCATAAGTCAGTCATCCTGAGCCGTTTTCTAGACGAGTCACTCTCAGGCCTTGTTCGTGATTAGGTTTAAGCTTGTGACGCGTTCGAAGTAAGTCCAAAATACTACAATGCAATTACAATACAAAACGTCTTTCATCCAAGACGATCAAAACTCCACCCTTCCATGCCCATTTGTGCTCAATCTAAGGGCTAGGCGTTTAAAATCTAGTCAATCCTCAAGGGAGGTGAGAAAATCCGGCACCTCGATCCTAAATGGCACGAAGACTTAGGTAAGTTAGCATAAGCTTAGTATAAGTTTAGGATAAGTTTAGGATACCTTATGCTGACTATATTCTGACGCCCCGTATCCAGGTCCGACCGATGTTTTCTTGCTCCTCGAGGACTCTTTGGCGACGCCTAGTATTTCGGATGGAAGAAGCAAAACTTCGAGTCACAGTCACTGAGGTCGATGACTCGGTCTTTCACCTCTATGTCCTCCTCGGGGTGCGCAGGAAGCCCAGTCCGGGGGCGGATATCGTCAAGGTAGAACGGTCCGATGGCGCTGAGCGGGAAAAGCCAAAATCCGATGGCAGGAGGCTCCTGGCTGTACTCTCGGTACTCCTGCTGTGAATAGTTGGTGGCACCTATGCACTCATCAGGTTCGCCGATAATGCAAACAAAATAAGGCTCATAGTTGTGAGTGAGCATGAATTGCTCGTTGGCCGTGTAAACACCTTCGGGGATGTCAAGCAGCTGCATCAGGTTGCAGAAGGAATAATACCCACGACGAGGGTCTTCGTTTCCGATGTGAACGGTTGTCAATTCGTTGTCGTATAAACCTGACTTATAGTCGAAGAAACCTGGATCGTATTCGTCTGCTTCGAGAATCTTGTCGACGAGGTGAGGTGATTCGTTGATGACACGTAGGTCACTTCCGTACATCAAAAGCTGGGTAGACTTGTTGGGTACGAGTCCAACAACTGTGAGGACCTCCAGTCGACGAATTGCATCAATGAAAAGAAGACGCTCGTTGTCAGAGATGACGAATTGCCAGTCGTCGTGGCGAAGTTCGCAGTCGAGGGCCAAGTTGACGAGGCCGACATTGAGCTTGTCTGCGGCAAAAACAGTATGCGCAAACTTTTCGAAATGCTTAAGTGGCACGTATTTCGTTGCCAGATGGATGGTGTCAAGTTCCGGGCAAAGGAACAGGGTGCCCAGGCTGCTTCCATCAGGTCCAAGTCGTCGGCATGGGAGCTGAACACGGTAGAACTTCTTGGCGACGTTGCGCGACTCCGATGTTGTGTTCAAAAGTGGGTGATAAGTCGCCCCCTTCTTGACGAAGACGCCGTATGGCTGTCCCTCGACATCATCGACCATGAAGTTTACCCGTTTATGATGACAGTTCCAAATTGAGAACTCCCAGTCGTTCTCATCGGCCACGAGGACCTTGATGTGTCGGTAGTTTGAGAGTGCGGACTCCCAGATTTTGAGGCGCATTTCCATAGGGAGGTTGTTAAAAAGGTGGAAGGTATCAGTCGGCTTATCAAGAGGCATGCGGATGCAGTCAGCCAGCTGCTTCTTGCTATAGGGCACCATAGCCATGCTTTCTGAATCCGATCCTGGTGCTTGAAGGGAAGCAAGGCTTTTGCGCAAAATTTGAAGACCAAGGGTTCTGTGTTGAGTGCGGGGGTTCACCCAATAGTGATGGGCTTGTGTAGATACTAGATAGAGAATAGGGAAGGTTATGTGAAGGTTTGAGTGAGTTCAGATGAAGGTTTGGGTAGATGAAAGTTTTGGTAGATGAAAGTTAAGAGAGGGAAGCTTGGAGAGAGAAAGGCGAGTGAAGAATGGAGAAGGGATGTGAGCACGGGATAACAGGCACTCGCGCGTGATGGTTTGGCACTGGCACGGTCTGAGGCTAGCGTGAGCAGAAGAGTTTCGAGCGTTAGAACTTCATTCTCCTACTGCGAGTTCCAGTGTTAGCGCAACTCTGCCAGGCATCACGAAAAGCGGGACCACGGGTGAATGACAGACCAAGTGACAGTGGGAGCCTATTGTTTAGGTCTTGGTCACGTATAACTGGGACTATTGGGGCATGAATCACGGCACCATACGCATTGTTCGCGTCAGTTGCCTCTCATAAGGTCAGACTCAAGCGTCCAACACAAGTACGCACCCCTGGTATCAAGATATGAACATCGGATGAACATTTGATACGATACGATTGATGAGATGAAACAAGTAGACTGAGCAACCTCTACAACTATCCTCTGTGGTCGCCTCTGTAGTAGCAGACCTGACTACTAAATCTCAACTCTCAACTCATATTCAATACGTACTTGGCTGCTACCTGTAAGGATAACCCTTAGGCTGCGAACACATGTGATGGATTAAGACACGATATTTTTCATCTGAATAACCTCCAGATGGCTCAAAATAAGTCGGCAAGCTGATCAAAATATTGAAGACATCAAGACGAAATCTATGCAGAAACTAATAATTGAATCTCTCCCCCTTGGAAGGGTTCCTCACTAAGCCAGCCCCTGCGAATCCAAGTCTGACAACACCATCGCTCATCTCCCATGCACCATACCTGACAGGCCCAATATCATTGACCGCGTTCACAATTCCTCCAACGTTCTGATTCGGATCAACATTTCTCATAATATGCGCTTCCTGCTCAACAGTTCCAAACGCATTCGCAATCTCGAGCGGGTTCAGACTGACATCTCGGCCGAGCTCCCACCAGCCCCAGAAAGTAGGCAGGACAGCGAAAATGCCAACCAGCGAGACTGCAATTGCTATCCACATCTTCTCGTAATTCGTCACGTATACTAGCGTCGTCGTGCCGCTATTGTACTCCACTTTTTGCTTGTCTGTCGTGTTGTACTTGGCGTACTGGAGACTTGCTCGGAAGCCAATGTCGCGGGTGAGTTCGATAATGTCTTCCATCGGATTATCCCACCGGTCTGCACATCCCGGGGTAGTTCCGTTCATGGTGAGATACTGGGTTGCTGGTAAACCGGTCGAGCTGACATCGTAGCCAGTAGCGCCTGTAAAGCGCATGAAAGCTTGAGACTCGTAGAGCGATTTTACAATCATGCTGAAGCCTCCTAGGATATTTCCTGACCCGGACATAACCAGATCAGCGGGTAGCATATATCTTCGCTCTAGTTAGTGAACAGCTAGGTAGTATTGTGGGAATAGTACATACTTCCTTTCGATAAACTTGTCGTCCTTCCACGTTCCCTGAAGCTCGACTGTCTCCCCATCCATTCGTACTGGGAACTTGGCAATTCCACCGTGGAGGTCGCACGTCTGGACTTTGATCTTTCCATTACACTTGTCTGTGTCCTTATAGAGCGTCGTGTATCGTAGGAATGAACCATTGGCGAGGTTGTTGACGCCCCAGTCACTGTACTCCGTGACATTCACCTGGAAGAAATATGTTCCGTTCATAGCCCTCAGCATGCTTTCCCTATCTGTACCAATTGTGAGGTTGAAGTCCCTTGTCGTGTCCGTGCAATTAACGTCGAAACCAAAACCTTCCACTGCAGTGGTGCAGTTGGTGCAGGAAGTATCGAAAACAGCCATGTCAGACCGACGACTGTAGTTTTGGGCGACGTCGCTGAAGTTCTTGGTGAGTAGCGAAGTGGAGTGAGTGCGGCCAGTCATTATGCACGCATAGTTGTCGGGAAGCTCTCTTGCGATGTGAAAGTTCACGGCTCCTTGTTGAGCCTGGTAGTGATTGGTCGTAGATGAGGCGCGCTGCATTAGGGGCCCGCGCAGAACAGATAATGTCATGAGAATGGATGCTATCACAATCAGTACCCAAGCCATCGTTACAGAATTATATGTTGATCATACCCAGACCTAGTGTCTTCGACTTCCAAGTGAACAAGTTCATGGCTGCTTGTATGATGCCAGTCGATGAGCCATAGACAGCTTGTAATTGTTGCAACTGGCTCACATCAGTGACGAACTTTCTGGCTGTATAGGCTCACTTACAGTCACCGGCTTGCCAGCAGCTCTCCAATACGAAATTGCCGCTCCCTCAGTGAAGGCGCACGCAAGAAAAGCTCCCGTCAACGCAGACGTCAAAGCCAGCCAGACCGTAGGCTGTATGCGCTCATCCCAATGATCAACAGGCACCCCATCACTATAAACGAGGATCATAACAGCCGCAATGGTCCCCAACAACGCCAAGAGCCACATGCCAAGGCCGCGATAGGGGAACCGTATCCAGAAGCCGGGAAGCCAAGGCTGACTGAGTCTGGCATATTGTTCCGCAAATGGTGTCGCGACATTCTCGAGACGATGCCAGGGTGCTTTGTCTTGGTCGCGGTCGCTATTACTTATGAATTCATCCTTCAATGGCCACGGTGAGGCCATGTTTTGGTTATCGAACATTATTGGAGAATTAGTATTAGACTTGGCGGTAAAACGACCGCATCGAGGAGCAATAAAAGAATAGGTCGAGGGAGCGTGGGATGACAGTTAGTGCTTCAAAAGAGCAACAGTAAAAAGACAAATCAATGCCTCAAAGGAGTGAACACCTTCAGAATCAAAGGCTGAAAGGTAGTCAAATGAAAGAAAAAGAATGTTCGGTTTCATGATCCAAAAGGAGTAAAAACAAAGAACCCTGGAACTAAACGTTGCATGAAACAACCAGGGTATGGATCTTCAATTGCCAAATCAGAAGTGCCATTCTCATCTGTTTTGGCCATAAAAACTGGAGATCTCAATCTTCAATACGAGAATTAGGCTTCTCTATGACTTCATAGCCCCGCTACTAAGTAATTCCGACTCGTGTTTCTGGCAGTTGTTCCCACAATGATTGTGATCGCCGTGTTTTATGAACGAGCTAGCATAATTTGCATAACTATGTCGTAGCACTATTTCACTGCCGGTTCTTCCGCGCTCGGGAGTCGTTTGATTGGAAACTTCACACGCGATAGGGAGCTGGACGAAAACTCTTAAGATCTTGACCCTAAGTCATAAAATTTAGCCTAAGCTTAGAGGAGTCTTTACTGAGTTTATTTTGGCATCCTCTTTACGGAGCACAAGTCTTGAGTGTTCTGATCCTCGAGAACTCTTATCTTTTTGATGCGATAAGACATAGAAGCAAGCGTAAATTTATCTCGGGTTTGTAAACAGCGGGTTGTCTAAATATTCTTAATTATCTTGAAGATGGCCCATCAGTCCAATTTCGAGATTCAGGCTATCCATCATGTCTCATTGCAGCTCAAGAAGTAAGTAAATGTAAAACTATGCAGCAAACCCTCGAGATGTTCCAGATTACACGCAGCTGGAGTTTAGTACGAGATAAGAAGCAAAATGCGTCTTGTCAATTCTTCAGAACTAAAACCAAGCAGAGCTCACACCTTGTTTCTACTTGTAGACCATCCAAATTTATACAATGACAGTATTTTCAGCATTGGCAGGCCTGGCAGAAGGCATCTTCATTTAGCCATTTCGTGAAGTTTGCTTATCGTGCTTTGCGATAACGACCTACCCGAGACCGAATGCATGCATGGTGTTATTCCTGGACTCTCATTGGCGGTGCCGTGAAACGCCCCATAGTTTGCCGTGTCGTGAAGTCGACAGTGCCATCCAGGTCAGAGGAAGGGCAATTCAGAGCATTAAAAAAAAGTGATCGCTACTGGTCTTAATTCTAAGCATTTGCCAAAGATTATACAATGAGCATTTACCCTGAACAAGGCCGTTGTAAAACGTGTTCCTCCCCGACTCTCATTGTTCAAGTCTGATGTAATTACCTCTCCGCCCCCGATAAGCGAAGCCCTTTCTCACCCAATCACGTCCCTACGATAAGCCAAACAAAAGCCAAGATCGCCAAGTCGCCCAGAAGCTTAACCTAGAAACTGGGCGCAATCAGCAAAACTCCAATTGGTCAAGTTCGTTGCGTGCAATTAAGCCTCGTTTCTGGGCGCCGTCATCCACGGGACGCAAATCAGGGCATTTGAGGCCTTGGCTGCGTAGTGATGCGAAACCGCATGTGAAACGGGAGCTCGCCGTGAAATTAAAGTTGCCTTTGGGGTTGAGTTGTTCAACGCTTGGGACTTGGCGTGGCTCGACGCTGACGTACTCTGTTCTTGGGCGTTCTTGGTGTTTTTTGTTCAATCCCTCTAAATTTCTTTCAATCCCCTTCTCGAGATGATGTCAAGTTGTTCTTGTTCCATTGTTCAGATCTGTTTTGGTCAAACTATCTCGCCTCAGCCCCTGCAATGGCAGAGCCCAACCCTCGCCGAAAATCCATCGTAGCTGACCATCCAATCCGCACCTCCAACAACATCCAATACCTAACCGACGATGAGATCTCGGAATTTCTCGACGATCTCGACCACAATAACGATGGGTTCATAAACTACAACGAAGTCGAGCGAAAGCTCGACCAAGAGCACGCCGAGCTAATCCCCAAACCGAGCGCCCACCACGTCATACAGCGGGACCATACCGAAGATGACCGTGCGCGCCATCAGTTCCTGCGCAGTATGATGGGCTCCGACGCGGAGAAGATTCCGAGGGATGAGTTTGCGAAGATGGTGAAGGAGTGGAAGATCCCCTCGTTGAAGCAGGCGAAGAAGGAGGAGGATGAGGATAAGAGCTACATCAAGCGATTGCCGGGTTGGAGACGAATTCGTTCGTACTGGGCTGTGCATGGGCCGGAGATTGTGTTTCTTGGGGTCGTTATCGGTATGCAGTGCGCGTTTGGCATATGGCAATTGGTCAAGTACCAGACCACGCCCGGATATCGTGAAGCATTCGGTTGGGGTGTCGTCATGGCCAAAACTTGCGCTGGTGCACTGTATCCGACGTTCTTCTTCCTGATTCTCAGCATGTCGCGATACTTTTCGACATGGCTGCGGAGGTCATATCATATCTCACGATTCTTCAACTGGGACTTGTCGCAGGAGTTTCATATCCGAATCTCGTGTGTTGCCATTCTGCTGGCGACGCTGCATGCCATTGGCCACCTAACGGGATCATTTGTACACGGCAGCGATCCCAAGAATGAAGACGCTGTTGCAGAAGCTCTCGGTCCAGACATGGTACCCCGCCCGTACATCGACTACGTTCGCTCGCTACCAGGTTTCACGGGAATTACTGCCCTCGGCCTCTTCTACATTCTCTCACTTCTCAGCATCCCTCAAGTGCGAAAATGGAATTATGAGATCTTCCAGCTTGGCCATTTACTCATGTTCCCCATTATTGGTCTCATGATGGCCCATGGCACAGCCGCATTGCTTCAGTGGCCCATGTTCGGATACTTTCTCGCCTTCCCAACCCTCCTCGTTCTCGTTGAGCGCGCCGTCCGTGTCTGCCTTGGCTTTCATCGCATCAAAGCCACCATGAAAGTTCTCGACAAAGAAACCGTCGAGATCACGGCAGTCATTCCCAGCGAGCGACTCTGGAAGTACAAGGCTGGCCAGTACATCTTCCTTCAAGTTCCCAAGATCAGCTTCTTCCAATGGCACCCATTCACCGTCTCTTTCTGCCGCGGCAACAAGATGATGCTTCACATCAAGACCGACGGCAACTGGACTGCGAAGCTTCGTGAACTTGGTGGTGAGTCTGGCGAGTCTGAGATTGAGGTCGGCATCAATGGTCCTTTTGGTGCACCTGCCCAACGATTCTACGACTTTAACCACTCAATCATCATTGGCGCTGGTATTGGAGTAACTCCATTCTCCGGCATCTTAGCCGACCTGCAGTACAACGATGATCTCGATCATGGTGGCCCGAACCACGAAGTTGACCATCCTCGCCATGACTCCGATGTCACTGCTATCTCTCCAGTACGCAACGCTTCAGCATCAATCACTAGTACCGATGCTGAGAACAGCGACAACGTCCCAGAATCTCCGGCGAGGCAAGGGAGTGTTGGTCCCGACCTCATCAACAAAGAGAAGCAGCCCCAAACCGACTGTGCCGCCACTTTCGCAGATGACTATCGACGGGTTGACTTCCACTGGATGGTTCGAGAGCGAAACTACCTTCTCTGGCTTTCTGATCTTCTCAACGACGTATCAATGAGTCAAGACTGGCATCGCGAGCACGAAGTCCACCCTCATCTCGACATACGCATCAACACGCACGTCACAGCCAAGCGAAAGAAACTCACCACCCACGTATACCGTTGGCTACTAGAGATGCATCGCACAGATGAGAACCCAGCCTCCCCCCTCACCGGTCTTCTTAACCCGACGCATTTCGGAAGACCCGACTTCGATCAGATCCTGGATGAGCATTATGAGGAGATGCTCAAGTTCAGGGCCAGCAAAAGGAAGAATAGGCGGGATAAGGAAGATGAGAACTTTCAAGAGGATGAGGAACTTAAGGTTGGGGTGTTTTACTGCGGTGCGCCCGTTGTTGGAGAGATCTTGGCGGATAAGTGTCGCGAGCTTACGTTGCGAGGCTGGCAGGATGGTAGTAAGCTGGAGTACCATTTCATGATCGAGGTATTTGGGTAGATAGGATCTTGTAATATGCATGAGCACACGAATAAGACGGACTTTTACTGATGAATGCAAGGATGACTTCGAGTTCGGATGCAATAGCTAGCTGCAGGATAAGCAAAATGGGTGGGATAATACATGAATTCGTGATATTTTACACCTTGACTACCTATCCAATGCTGTTCAAGCAACCTTTGAAGAACGTGAACAGATCAGCGACTTGGGACAGGCTAAGGACGCGTGCAGTATCTGGGGCGGTATTAGTTTGAACTAAGGGTTCGAACATCAAAGACTCACATAAGTCTGGCCGAACAACGACAATGGCGCCTTGTTCTGCATCGATACCATATTTCGAAAAGGCTTGTCCGCAACCCAACATATATGGGTTTGTGTCGTCGACAAAGACACGGTGAACATCTGTCGGAGTCTTGTGAGTAAATCGCACGTCAACGTCCGACGGTTTCCTTACTTCGCAGATTGTATGGACCTGTATGAGGGAAGAAGACTTCCGGTAGTTGGTCGATCTCGATAGTCTTTCTCTGGGCCTTGATGAGAAGGGTATGACTGAATACTTTGTCCGCAGGCTCTCCAGCAGGAGTGAACAACTTGATGAGATTGATAAGCTCTTTGGCGCCCTGAAAAATCGTCAGTTGCCGAAGACTGTGTGTTCTTGGAGGACCTACCTCATGCAATCCCTTTCTAGCGAAATATCCCGAGCAAAAGGTCAAAACATGCCACCGTCCATCTGCAGCAAGGTTCTTGTTCAGTTGCATCGGCTTTGTATCAGAAAGCCTCACGACAGGTGCGCTTGGGAACCTCATCCCGACCGTCAATCCCGATGCAATGCTGTTGTCGCTTTCATCCAAAGATGTCAAGACTGAAGGCTTGTACTTGGTAGCCATACCAGCTGTATATCGTCCCGATTCCACAAACTTGTCGCGAAAGTCCTTTGCCGTGATACCATTGGCTTTTCGATGTTCGGATGAGAATAGCTTGCTGAACGAGCGGTCGAACTCAATGAGTTGTTGAGCGGTCTGTTGTCTCTCGAGAACATATGTTTCCAGTACTGAAGGCGGTGCTCGGTCGGTGAGAACATGTGCCATCTTCCATCCGATGTTGAAGCCATCCTGCAGACTGACGTTCATACCCTGCCCAGCCTTGGGCGAGTGAGTGTGACAAGCATCGCCAGTCAGAAAGATACGATAGTCTTTCGTAAAGTGATCCGCGAGACGCTGGCCAATGACATAAGCTGACCACCAGACCGTCCGCGCGATGTCGATATCGAAAGGGTGAAAGATTCGCTTGACCTTGTTGATAAGGTCCTGCTCAGTGACGTCAGGAGCCGAGGTTCCGGGAAGTTCGATGTAGAAGCGTACAAGTTCGTCGCCCTCGCGAGGAATGATCATGAGGTTTCCGTCGTTTTTGCTCTGAAGCATGGCCTTTTTGCGGATGTCGGGGAAGTTGGTGATGGGGTAGATGTCCATGACGCCCCAGACCGAGTCGCTTGAGTCGCCGACCATTTTGAAGCCGAGAGATTTGCGGACAGTGCTGTGAGCGCCATCGCAGCCCTGATCGCCGTCTGTTAGATGAAGAGCTAAGTAAGTTGATAGTGAGAACTTACAATGGCGTACTTTGCACGGTACTTGTAAGGTTCTCCATTGCGCATGGTGACAACCTCAACTGGGCACTCCTCATCATCAACAATCCTCACACTCTCAACCTGAGAATTGTACAAGACCCCACTCGTCCCGTTAGCCCTCAACCTAATTATCTCCTGCAGCATCAAATCATTGATTCTTGCCTGGTTAAGAATAACATGCGGTTGGTGACTCAGTCCCTCTTCTGTATCATAAGCAAGATCCTTTCGCACGAGTCCTTCATTATCATCAGGTGACCAAAAGGCTACCTCCATGACATGATACGCCTCTTCTAAAAGACGCTCAGAAATACCCAGGTTCTCAAAGATCTCGACAGTGCGACACTGAAAACCGTCTGCTTGGCCGATCTCGAGAGGGCCTGGGCGACGTTCGAAGATCTTGAAGTCAATGTTGAAGCGGGCGAGCCAAATTGCTGCTGTGAGGCCGGCGGAACCGCCGCCGCAGATGATGACTTGGACTTTTTCGGACTCCATTGTTGATTGATGATTTTTGATATCATTCCATGATCTCGTTCATTCATTATATCTTCATGGCATTTACTGGTATGTTGATGGACGGTAGTTGGTGTAGGTTCAAGAAAGTGGAGCTTCCGTTGGATTTCTACGGCAGATCTTGTCGGCATCCGAGTTCCACGGAACCAGCGGAGGAGGGAAATAAGCTCGGATCTTAGCTACGGTAGCCACCCACATTTTTGTCAGGGTCGGTACGGGGTAACCAAACACTGCGAAATCGCAATTTTGACACCAACGGGCAACCGATATTCGGAACACAAGGACTCTGGCGATGCTGTTTTTTCATGACTATTGCCTGAGCTTTATTTTAGGTTACAAGTGGCCATCGAATTGCAAACAGGGAAGATGCATTGGATTCTTTCTGATCAGACGATCGATATTGGTTGATGCTGCGAAGCTCCGGTCGACCTTGGAAAGTCAGTCACGACATGGAACTTATCAAGCTAGCGGCAAACTGACAGACGATCATATCGGCAAGAGCTGTCAAAGATGCTGAAAGAACCTGTCTAATATCCTTTCTCTCAAGAGCACACCCTCTCCATGCGTGTCGTCCCTCTTCCCCGGATACGAGAAGAACAATGACCCACTAGTCGTTGTAGTCTGCAAAGTCGTAGATTTGGAGAATCGTGACGCGTTGAAGAGGCTGCTGATGGTGCTTACATGTATCTCTTGCGCGATCAAGTCATCCCGCCAACTTGTATTTCTGAACCGTTGCGACAATTCGATCCGGTAGGCCTAATCATTCGAAGATGGTGCGGAGTCTGCAAGCAAGAAGTTCTCAATAGAATTGGCAGCAACAAAAACTCGAGGAGTGTGATGAGCGGCCTCAGCAGTTAGACTCTCGATCGGCCGGGGTTCGGAAGCAGTAGCGGTGGTCCTGAGGTCGAGCGAACAAGTCGGAGGCTCTTGATAAAAGTTAGAGGTTGAGTCACAGAGTAGAACTTGATACAAACAGGAAGTGCAAGTCTGGATCGAAGCCGGTCCAGAGGATGAGGATATTGGCGAAGAGAGGAGGACTTGACCATAATTTTGCTGCAAATCGAGGCTTGGTTGTCCGTTCTGATGTTGCGCATGGAACAGTGGAACGTTGACAACTGGTTGCCTTTCCAAAGTGGCACGATCCAGCGTGTTCTGTAGTGTTCCATGGACTGTCTTGGACCACGAAGGAACAAGAAACTTGTATAAAAAGCCAGGTTCAAGCTCTGGCTGGGGATCAGAATTTCACATGATGTTCGAAGCAAGGTCAATTTGTTGAAAAAGGTAACTTCTGATGGAGAAATGGAGAAACTCCTTAGCAGTGCCTAGTCAGAAGAAGGTCTCCCAGGAGCTCTCTGTGGGTATGTAACCCCTGTCTCCCCTTCGCTGCGAAGTCCCACCCAAGTTCCAAGCAGCTCTACTAAAGCTACGCCCATGAGTATGAACGCCCTGAAGCCTTCAGGCTCAGTGGTACCACTTTGTAACACCGAGCTGGTCCATTGGAAGCTCCTTTCCCCAAGGCCGCCCGGCAGACCACTGGACCATGCCCGTCGATTTCGTAACCACAGTTATTAGCGTATCTCAGCATTTCCATCGCCAATTGTGCACTTCACCTCAATTGGATCCCTCTTGTGGCCTGGGCTGCTACCACTGCGTCGATCAACGCACCAGAAGGGTCCCTTCCGCAACTGCAACTGCGATTACCACTGGGCGGCCCAGTTCATTGTCATTGGCAAGCTCAAGCATCGACTGCACGGTACTGCGATCTGTAGGACAGTACAGTCGCAATGAAGGCGACTGTTCAATAGATCTCACACTGCATCCAGGCAACTACTGAAGGCAGCTCTGATGCCTGGCAGGCACCTCGAGGCTGACAGTTTCATGAAAGAAACTTGAAGCCTCAAGAAGGATCTAAGCAATTCCTGGAGGTCAGTGGTCTTGACGAGAGTGTTCTTGGCGAGTGGAAAGCTGGAAGATGGCGAGATGCAGTGGGTTTTTAGAGAATGAACTGAGTCACAATCAGAAGCAGTAGCTGGGAGTAGTTTGGATCATCCAACGAGATCTGACTGCTAAGGAACCTCTTGTGATTCATTTAAACCATTCCCGTGTGATCTCTTGAATGTTCAACGGTTCAAACTCTCGTTGGAGTCATGGATAATCAGCTCAGGCCAATATTGTAGGATACAAATGCTATCTCGAGCACCACAAGAACACCAGGCACGTTTTAGTCCTGGGGCAATTTGCAACACTGTGAGCATTGCTCCTCGGATCTATGGCCTGTGCATTGAGGCTGGGGTAGTCCTTCTGTAAACCATGGATTCTTATAATCATTGACACTACACGCATGCCCCTTGTTATACCATCTTTCCTCAACTTTCTAAGGTACTTAGTTCCGCATATATCGTGAAAGCTCGGGGGGAAGCTTGTATCAAGGGGGGAAAGCTATCGTGTGCTCTAATTCCTCGTGCTTGCTACCTCTCACTTGAACTTGATACATATCACGGGATGAATAACCTTCTCCAGGGCCGACTGTCGTTGTGCATCCGTCGTACCACTGGCAACACCGTTTTACGTAGTGCATAGGGAGATATCCTGCCTGGCCGTTGTAGGTTACGGGAAGCGACCTTGTGTACTGCGACCTTGAACCACTGTCAGACGGATGGTGGAGTCACAGCAGCAACGCACGCACAATCCCGCTATCCGTACAAATTTCGCCTTTTCCCCTCAAATTCTTCCTCCACTCAACCTCTTCCTCCACTCCAACACTCTTCCCCCATCAACACTCTTCCTCTCATCCAACCTCTTCCTCTTTACACACTCTTCCTCTATCAACAAAGTTCTTCCATCAGCGCCCCCTTCCATCGTGCAGACCTTCGATCCTAGAGTTGCAGGCACGACGCACCGATCTTGTCCAGCACCCCAAGCAACTCTGGGCCGCTGGTGCCGTCTCGACGACAAGACATTTGCTCAGCACGATTCGTTGCACTTGAGCCCCGAGGTAGGTTGCGTCGGATTTCTCATTGTCTTCTCCCGCCCCCGAGGCTTCCCATCTCTACTGCCCTATCAAACTCACGTGTCGACTTCCGCTCCTGCCTCCCCTGGCGTCTCACTCTGTATCTTGTTCAGACTGAGTCGGCGCCCTCTGAGTCGGCGCCCTCTGTTGAGGCATAGGGTCTCATCACTACCAGGCATACGCCCACGACAGGCTCCCATATCAGTTACGCGTTGTGCTAACTCACTCCTCAACAGTCCTCCGAAGTAAGAAACAATGTGCTCTAAGGCCAGCGAGAAGACCGACATGGCTGCCGAGAAGCCCTCCAAGAACGCAGGGGAGATGCTCTCCAAGGAGTCTGTCGAGAAGCCTGACATGACGGGCCAAGTGACCAAGACTCTTGGAACTGAGTCGGCTCAGCCCAGAACAAAGGAAGTAAACGGACGGCGCTTTACTTTTCGCTTGTGCGATAGCAATGGCTTCATGCTTCCCACAGATAAGCATTGGACTGACGAAGACGGGAACTCCGAGGCGTGGTGGGAAAAGAAGTCGCTTCTACGTGATTGGATCTATGGTCGCATGTCTCCCGAAGAATTCGATGCCCATTTTCCTTATTACAGTAAGTTCAACGCGTCAAGAATCTAGTGACTTCCCTTGCTGATTAGCTATAGTGGGACCTCCAAAAGAACGGTATAGGATCACAAAAGTAGCGCATGCGATGCCGCAGGAAGAAAAAGAACCCTCTGGGTTCAAGGAAAGCGATGAGCTCTGCACTCAGCGTTATGCTAACTACTACGGTGATGGTAGTGGTCTCCCGCTTCGACCGGGTATGGGCCCTATGACAGAAGAGCAGAAACAGGATGAGGTCCATGGCTGCATGTCCTCCGAGGAATTCGATGCCCACTTTCCTAATTACAGTAAGTTCCACAAGTCAAGAAACTCGGAACGTGTTTCTTGCTAACCGTTCACAGATGGCCCGAAAGATTGCTATAGAAATAAGAAAGATGAGGCATCTGATGTCCGATCTTCACATCCTCGTAAGTCCATCCCTACAGGGTCCCGGAAACCTTCATCCTAACCACCTACAGATGAATCCGATGAAGATTGGACCGAATACGATCTCTATCGTATGGCGCAAGATGACACCGAGGAGATGCTGTACGATGAATACTATGCTTGCCTCCATGGGGATGATGGTGACCTTCCGCCTCAACCCAGCAAGGAACCCTCCAAGATCGAAGAAGGTTTCGTGGAAGAGCCGCCAGAACACAGTAAGTTTGGGAATCTTGATACTTTGAAATACTTTACTGACTGCCTCCAGAGGCTATAAAAGATCACCACTTCGCCGAAGGAGAAGCCGAAGAGTGGCTGGAGCGGGAGGATCCAAATAACCCTCGCTATGCCTCCTACTATGGAGATGGCAGTGGACTTCCCCTCCGACCTGGTATGGGACCCCCAAAGACTGAGGAAGAGTACCAGGAGTCCTGGAAGAAGTCACTGGAGCAATTCGAGATTGTCTGGAACATGACTGATGAGGAGTTTTATGCTCAGCATCCGGAATACAGTAAGTTTGCTACTCTCGACTCTTCAAAGTAATATCACACTGACTCATCTCAGACGCTACAAAGGATAAACACTTCACCGAAGAAGAAGCCAAGGAGTTGCTGGAAGGGGACAATGATGAACAGCCCCGCTATGCCTCCTACTATGGAGATGGAAGTGGTCTTCCCCTCCGACCTGGTATGGGCCCCCCTTTGACTGAGGAAGAGCAAGTGGAGTCGTTGAAGAAGTGGCGGGCTGAAGAGGACAAGATTTTCAATATGTCTGCTGAGGAGTTCAATGCTGATTCTCCGGAACGCGGTAAGTTTCCCAATCGACTTTCTTCAAGCTAACACTCTGCTAATTGCTGACAGAGGACAATTTGGAATGGCTTTGTACCGAGGAGGAAGGGTTGCGCTTGATGGAGGAATATGAGGAAGCTCATGCCCGCAGAAGAGAAGAAATGATTCGTAAATGGAAGGAATCCAGCAAAGCACGCACTGAGGACCAGCTGTAACTTGTAATAGTTACGGTAAAGACAGACTACGGGCTGGCAAAGGAGAAGCTGGTTTCAATGACCTGTACGCCGTGCTGTTAGTATGCGAGGGTTGTTGAGCGGTGTGAGGAGAAAGACAAAATGGGAACACTTAAGTGGTTAGTCTATCTAGTCTAAGATAGTCAAAGCATTCTTCCCCATTCCATTCATTTCCAAAACGTTGTTGCTATCTGAAAAAAGCAGGATGATATTGGAATTCGTCCAAATTTGTCCTAAGTCATTAAGTTCTCTGTCCTGACTCAAGCTTTAGTCCTTAGCATGTATTTACTGAAATCGCCATTCATTCACTAAAGGATTATGTGCTTGCCGAGGGTTGACGAAGAACTACTCCAAAGTAACATTATTCCAACTGCTGGCAGAGAATTGCTTCTTCATGATGGATGAGAGGACAGTGGGAGGGGGGAATGAAGGTGACACCTGAACTGAAACCATAAGAATGTGTAATTACAAGATGATGATAGCATGTCCTTGAGACCATTCTAGCGAGACCATGAGTGGCCTCTGAAGGACGGGAACTGGAGTCTCAAAAGGTTTTCATGAGAACTTGCTAGATCTTTACTAGGGTTTAAAATACCTATAAGTACCTAATAATAACTTAATATCTAGTTATCTAGGTATATAATTAAATAAGTAATATTATATATAA
>JAAQPG010001296.1:0-11742 GCA_013186905.1 Fusarium udum | reverse complement strand
ATTATATACCTTATACAATCTGCTAATAATAAACCTAGTATATCTTAGTTTAATATAATTAAACTCCAACCATCACAACCTAACCCGGCCAGTCACAGCGTCATACATAACTACCTACATATAGCGACTATCTTCTATATCCATGTCGCCTTGTTCTTCCTTCAATATGGATGAATGTTGGGACCAGGCAATGCTTTCCTCGCGGGCTTTCCACAATCGGAAGACTCGCAAATTCACAGCACAGGCTTCCGGCCCCCCAACCATTACAAGAGTTATTGGCTCATACCAACTTCAATGCCCCAAAGCTCATTCCCTGGCTAGTACCTCTCAACACAATGGCGACCGATCCCAAAATGAAATAGATGTAAAACATAAACGTCACCCCGCGAACTCGCCGCGATTTGAGATTCATTGGTTTACCGATAAGGAAGATGGGTTGGAGGGCGACTTATTTCTTCCTGGTGTGTTGGATGCTTCTTTTATCTTGGCCGGAAGTCGGAAGAAAATCCAACAGATCTTAGATCGGGCAATTATCCCAGAGGATTCGGATTGCGATGCTGAAAGCGTTGCACATAGCCCTGGGGAGACGTCAGCGGATGAGCCTGACGCTGATGATCAGGAACACGAGACCTGCCCCGAGCAGCAATCATCTGAGATTTCTGCAGACGAAGATGACCGCACGAAAGATTCCGTTGACTGCAAGACCATCGAAGAGCTGCGATCAGAAAATTTCGAGAAGAACACCTTCCGACAACCTAAGTTCTGGCTTTCATGGAGGGGGAGAGTACTTGCAAAGCCTGAATCAGGTGTAGTCCCGGAGGATCATTTACCACTTGACGCGATTCAGTCTGGCATTGGTTATATCGTCTTTACTGGAAACAAGTATCAGAAGTTTAAGGGTACCATCAGCTGTGATCTTCTTGGTTGGGACAATGTTGCAATAACTGGTTGGAAACAATGAACTCTGTCTGTGGAGGGGCCAGACTCTTAGAAGGCATAGACTATATGACTTCTTTCAAGCCGTACCATAGAGCTGATATCACCTCTCGATTCTCTTGAACCTCTCTCACTGCGATACTTGCATATGATAGTCTCGCGATCTCCTGAATTAAGAATCTGGGCTTCGTTTCTCGTTGTCCAGACAAGGCTAGGGCTTGTGGCAGGAGCACGATAGGTCAACCAACCACCACACGACAAGTAGACATGCAGTAGCATCTGAATAACAGTCAACTATCTTCTGTATCGTGTTCTTTTCAGCTGATGGCCATTATGGCAGCAAGTTTGTGACTACTTGAGCCAAACTGGGCGAGATACTGTCCCCGCAGCGACCGGAGAGCACAGATCTAATGCGAGGAGCATGAGTAGGAATACGGAACCCGTACCGTGATGTGCGCTAGCAGCCAGCATAACTGCAAGATCCAGTTCTACGGCACTGGAAACTCCATTCACGAAGGTTGCATCTAGGGCTTCCATTGGCATTAACTGAAGGTCTTCATTATGTTACAACTTACAAGTGCCTCTCATTAGTACGCGATGACCAGTCTGACCTGAAAAGAGGGATCTGTACCGATTGGGCCTCACTCCCAGCTAACCTCCGTAATAAGTCGGAAGGACGGATAAAAGCGGATGATTGGTAAACACAGGACGTACTAGAGTCACTGCATACAATGACATGATGCAAATTACCAAGCAGGTAATGCCTTTCGCTAATGGCGATGGTGTTTTTGTATGGACACTTGCAGGTATTAGTGTCATAGACGAAGACTATGCTATACTGTGTATTACTTCTCCTTAGCTGGCAGTGAACTTGAATATCAGGACCGGCGATTAATAATCCAACTAGAGTGTTTCTGTCTGCACATGTGGCTATGGCGAACAGACAAGTGAGGGGTGAGGATATTGTCCTCCTAGCTTCAATTACCATGAATCATTAGACACAGAATTGTGGAACTGTGCAATAATTCTCATGTTACACGGCTCCGGTGTCACTTTGGGGATCCGTTAGGGCTTCGCCAGAGTGCGGAAACTATAGAAGGCATAAGACTAGCGGAGATAACAGGAAACATACTGTGAGCATGGCAATGAGGTTAAACATAGTTGGGATAGCTACTTAAGTTGAAGTATGGACTATAAGTGGGAGATTGAAGCGTCTCCGGATCGAAAGAGGATTCTCAGTCGTAGAAAATGCTGGAATCGGCGATCTTTCGTAAAGGCTGCTGTATCAAAAGGAGTAGAGGACACTGATTGGGAGCTTACACTGCATGCGGCTGAGCATCCAACAAACAATAGTTTAAGCTTCTTGCAAGATATCACCAAGTGATATGTCTCGACCATATTTACGAACTCAAGTTAAATGATCCTAGACCTTGAACTAATGCACGTATAAATTAATACGAGGACTCAGCTGTTTCACCTCTCACGTGATGTCATGATCTGGCCAAATCAGGATCGGGCTTCCATTTTGAGGTGTAGCTGGTCCCCAAGAAAGTCCCCGACAAAAGCTAAAAATACCCTAAACGAGACTATTGAATGTTGTGCATACAGGAATGGACACTTCATCACACCCTCAAATCATCAAGATGGGGAACCCAACCATCTCGTTTCCCGTTCTGAGTGGCACTAGCGACGAATCGCAACACCCTCTCGACAACATACGCTCTGTTGGTGGACAAATGAGGCAATAGGTCTCACAAATATCGCAATTCTCACTAGTGGCGCGAGACTCGAGAGTCGGTTGATATTAGCAACGACTAGAAATCACGAAATGCAAGTTATGACTGTGAGCCATGCATTAATGCATAAAACTCGACACGAGCTCCCAGGCGGGCACCAATGGTTGTCTGTCCCAAGTGATATTCTCCTGATGCACAACAGAAATACCGCGATCGAGCTTGCATGAGGCGCCTGCATAATTACACTTACATATAGTGTTGATGATGGGGAACTTCGGTGCTGGCTTGGTTCAGAACGATTCATGCTTTCTGGAGTCGGCCAGAGCCAAATCGATCGATGAAAATACCAAGTCAGGCTAAGCTGAAAGACTTGAGTGGACTCGATATGCATGTTAGAAAGCTTAAATAGAGTTCTTTTACTCAGTCATAACCAATTCAAGATGACACTGTAACTATGTCAGCGTACCAAACTAGCTCTCAGGTTCTCAGGTACCTGGAAAATCTCGCTTGATAGCTCCAGGGACAGACATTTTAGAGTCAAGAACAACCATAAATTTTAGCTTAGGTCTGATGCTAGGACGGAATTGAGTTTGTATCTGGCCGTTACAAGTGCCTCAACGTTGAGGCCGGTTTGGCTTGATACCCGCATTCCTGAGCATGCAACCACTGGCAACGTCTTGATTGGGAACGGCCAACTCGACCAGACCAATTCCACCCTACACACGATATGCACAATGAGCAGCATATTGTGTTGTGTCACGCTTATAGCATTATCTCCGGAAGACTCGGTTGTGAGACCTGGTCAAGGTACAGCAGCAGCAACGAACCAAAGCTGCAGAGTGAGAAGCTGTTCTGGTGCCAGCAAAGCTCTTTCGTTCTATTTCTGTTTGGTCGTCAATGAATACGATGTATCCCCTGAAATATTGTTTCACATCAACTTGGTTATCCCATCTGAAGCTGACCTATGGCCGTCTGGTTCCGGAGAGTCTATTTGTCCGAGCCGCACCTGAAGACCAATCGGCCGTAGTAACCCCACAAGTATTACCAGCATCTGTTGGTGGGATTCAACCGTGACTGTTTCAATATTCAGCCTCAGGGGAACCTTGACCCAACTTTTGCTATCTGCTTCTGCATGAAGACACCACATTCAACAGTGCATGCATGATACGAGAACACACAGATTTCTGTTGGTAAGCAAGCCACCACCTGAAAACCGACGACAATGACAACATCATTCTGCAATAACGCCATGTGGTAGAAAATTTCAGAGCATCAACTCCGTCCCGGGGGAAAGAGTCATGTCGGGCTCGAAGCGTGATGTCCTTGTAGAAGCCAATCGCATCTGAGAAACAAGGCGGAAGCTCTTATCCGATGGGTAAGCCATCTATTCATTTTGAGGCTGAGAACTAAGGCATCATGATGCATGCTTGTCGAATATTTTCCAAGTGACTGTAGGTGGACATGCCACCATGAACTCAACGTGGATTTCACACGATCCCAGCCGATGCATTCACGATGGAGTGCAGTACGTGGATCGTGACCAACGTGCAGGTCTTGTACCATACCTCTCAACATCTCATCTAGCGACAAGAAAAGAACATAAAAGCTCGCCCTTTCCCCCTCGAGATCTATTCTCTTCCCTCCTCATCCGCCTTTCACTTTCTCAACTTTACTTCTTCAACTGTCTCTTCACTCTTTAGAGGGACTTGACAAGCTTTTTACAATCTTTTCTTCACTGCAGCACAGTCCTGCCTACCATCTGCCAAGATGAAGCTGTCTGCTGTTACCCTCTTGGCTCTGAGCTCGGGTGCTGTCTCTGCCCCTGTTGCCGAGCCTGGCAGGGAGGTCTACTACCATGAGTACAAGCCCGTCAAAGGCTGGGGAGAACATGGTGGGCCTGGAAAGCCCAAGCCATATGATCCCGGCTGTGGCGTAGAGAAGCCAAAGCCTCATAAGCCCTGGGAGAATTATCCTAGCCAGCCTGAGAAGCCGCATTACCCTCCCCCCAAGCCTCACAAACCAGAGCCTTGGCATCCTAAGCCAGAACCTCACTATCCGCCTAAGCCGCACAAACCGGAGCCTCACTATCCGCCCAAGCCTCATGAGCCTGGGCCAAAGCCGCACTACCCACCACCGAAACCGCACAAGCCCGAGCCTCACCATCCACCTAAGCCGCATAAACCGGAGCCTTATCATCCCCCCCCCAAGCATCCCAAGCCCCAGCCTCACTACCCGCCAAAGCCTCATGAGACAAAGCCAAAGCCTCACTATCCTCCTACCAACCCCCACAAGCCTGATCACCCTGGAAAGCCTGACTATCCCAAGCCAGGAAAGCCAGATCATCCAGGCGAGCCCCATAAGCCGTGGGAGAACAACCATGGCCAGCCTGGGAAGCCTCATTACCCGCCTCCTAAGCATCCTAAGCCGGAACCTCACTATCCTCCTCCTAAGCCGCACAAGCCTCATAAACCTGATCACCCAGGCAAGCCCAACCATCCAGGCGAGCCTGACTATCCTGGACCCGGCAAACCTAGCCACCCAGGAAAGCCTGACCACCCAGGTGGTAAGCCTGACCATCCAGGCAAGCCTAATCATCCAGGAAAGCCTGACCATCCGGGCAAGCCTAATCATCCAGGAAATCCTGACTATCCAGGACCTGGTAAACCTGATCATCCCGGTCCTGGAAAGCCTGACTATCCTGAGCCTGGCAAGCCTGATCAACCGGGTAAGCCAGACGGCCCAGGAAAACCAGATGGTCCAGGCAAGCCTGATGGCCCTGGAAAGCCTAATGGCCCGGGTAAACCTGATGGACCTGGAAAACCAGGCTATCCTGAGCCAGGCAAGCCTGATGGTCCCAGTAAGCCAGATGGCCCTGGTAAGCCTGAAGGACCTGGCAAGCCAGACTATCCTCAACCAGGAAAGCCAGATGGCCCCGGTAGGCCAACTGGACCAGGCAAGCCTGATAAGCCTTCTACTTAGGCCAGCAACTCATGGCCACCCTTTCATGCTTCAACAAAAGCTTACCTCGATCTTGCTCGATGCAAATCGCACTTACGACTGGCCCCAAGTCTGGGATCATTGGGTCAGAGGATTTACGACTTATGTGCTAGGATGATGATGACAATGCTTGGGGGATATTCACGCAAGGCAATTAACACTCGTTTCCTCACTTTTCACACACATCTCAACGAGAGAACCCCTATTCTTACCTTTGAACTTTATGATTTCTACTCTGAAAGTCTTTGTCACCTGTCATGGACTGATTTCTTCTCTTCTCATACTCTCTTTAATCCTGTTCTTCAATACTTAGGTTGGGACAGTGGAAGGCGAACGCGACCTGACACTACATACTATCATTTATATCAAACATCGTATTCTCTCAAATTTCATTTCTGTGACTGAGCTGTATTGTTTGAATTTCTGAACCATGGTCCCTGTTCGTTGTGATTCAATCGCCATTATATGCCATGGAATTCACCAGCGCTTCAGCAAGGCATCTTCAGCTCATACAGGCCATATACTATCTATTTCTATTAATTGTATACTTTGAAAGGCTGATGTATAGTTCAATAGAGTTCAGTTCCGATCCAGTTCCGGAATCGGACCTCCGATTCCGATTATCCGTCACCAAGCGGGGTCAAGCACTGTCGCTCGCCATATGAACCTCACATCCTCATGTGTAACAAGTGCACAAGTTTAATACATCACTGTCGCGAATTTGAGCTCACAAAATGACTGTCCATAGTAGTCCTGATGACTCGTGGCACGGGGTCATTGCTTCGGATGGCCCATTCCAGCCCGAGAAAGACCGCTACCATCTCTATATCGGACTCTTCTGCCCTTTTGCTCACCGAGCAAATCTTGTTCGGCATCTCAAAGGTCTACAGGACATCATCAGTCTATCTGTCGTGAAGCCCTATCCCAAGGGCGATGATAAGGGATGGCCAGGTTGGCAGTTCCCGAGCCCTCCTGATGATCTCTATGAAGGGGCTACTGAAGATCACCTCTTCAAATCAAAGTATATGCATGAAGTTTACTTCAGAGATGATCCTGATTATAAAGGCCGGTACAGTGTACCTGTTCTCTGGGATAAGAAGGAGAATCGAATGGTCAATAATGAGAGCCACGAATTGCTTCGTTGGTTGCCAACGGCCTTTGATTCCATCCTTGACTCGAACAGTCCTGGGCGAGACCTTGACCTCTATCCTGAGAAGCTGAGATCGACTATTGACGACATCAACGTTTGGGTGCAACGAGACCTCAACAGTGGCGTCTACAAAGCTGGATTCGCAACGACACAGGAGGACTACAACAACAATGTGCCAACGGTCTTCGCGGCACTCAACAAGCTCGAGGCACTAATCCACCGAAATGGAGGCCCCTATATCCTGGGAAAGCAACTCACCGAAGTTGACATACGTGCGTACGCCACCGTCGTCAGATTTGATGTTGTCTATGTTGGCCACTTCAAATGCGACCTCGGAACCATTCGCGCCAACTACCCAGTCATTCATGAGTGGCTCAAGAACCTCTACTGGAATGTTCCAGGTTTCAAAGAGACGACAGACTTTAGGCATATCAAAGAAAACGTAAGTCTGTAACTCATTTGTCTGAATGGGACTAATCCTGGATCAGTACACAAAGAGTCATTACAAGATCAATCCTCTTGCTATCACACCTCTTGGTCCCTTTCCATACATGGAGGAGGGAGTTGATTTGGACTTTAGCAAGCTGAAGCCAGGAGTGATTCGTCACCCGGCTGTGCTTGAGCGCCAGAAGGAGCTGTATGGTTCAGAGGACTTCAGCCAAAGGCTCTAGTAACCGCATGCATAGTATGGTACTCCAGAAACAAAATATGTTAGATCCGCCATCATTATTTGGCTACTGATCGTCAAACCGACCCTCATGTTCTCCTAATTCGTATTTGTTCTATACATGCATCATTCTTGGACCGAAGTCCTGAGGCCTATTGTCCGAAATTACTCAATACGGCCCCGTGTTTCCTTGATTCAATTCCATGCCTGTAGCAGACTGTAGCCATGTATTCCAGTCGATATCAGTATCGATATCCATATTGATATCGATATCTCCCAATCCGTTGCCACTTTGATCCATGTCTGTCCAAAGCCACGACGCAACATCTGCGTCTCCAGGCTGGCCATCGGCCCATGTTTGAGGAAGCATGTTCATCTCTGTTGTTGGTATATGACCAGCTACACCCATCTGAAGACCAGGGTGGTAAGAAGCAAAGTCAAAAGAGGGGTTTGCCCACTGAGTGGCATTGCTACCCATGGCTGGATTAGCTAGAGAGTGCGTCGTGGTGCTATCACTAATTTGATGTACAGGTTGCTCAGAAGTGCCATAGGTAGTCTTGCCGACAGCAGAGCGCCAATGCTCAAGAAATCGCTGCTGCGAATTTGCCTCCTGTGATGATTCCGGGCTGACAGGAACAGGAAGCGAGCGATCAGCCTGCTCCAATTTCTCGATCGTTGCTGGGTCGTTCCGAATTTGGGCCAGCTGCTCGTCCCGATGACTTCTCGCTTTAGCCATCAATTGACGCAGTGGGAACCACATACGCGCATTCTTGGTCATATTGTGCTGCGACGGGATGAGCCAGACGCTGTGCAGAGCCACCCATGCGCGTTCGACGGTAGGCGACCACTGCCGTCTAGATATCTCAATCAGAAGCCATACAATGGCATACCAGTGAGTATACGTCTGGTAGATCCATCGCCACTGGCGACATTTCGTCTCAGCATTGAGCGCGTGGTTATGTTCTGCGACCTCAATAGCGGCGATGAGCAGTTTGTCTCGAATCTCATCTGAGAACCGCTCACTTGGTGACGCAAAAAGCGACGGAAGATACACTAAGAGTGTCAGCTTAGAAAGCACAAGCCGTGTGCACACTATCCCGACCCAGTTGGCTATATTCTCTGAATGTGCGGAGCGGAAAAGGTAGCCATTCTCAAGCTTTTCTTGGATACCGTCGAGCAGTCTAGTCTGCTCCTCGAGGGTAGGCCCAGATGAGTGAATGCTTGATGCCATCAACTGCCTCGAAACTCGAGCTAGCTCACACATGGCCAGTGCAAAAGACATGTCTGTAACGCCTTTACGCTCTAGAGGAGTCTCCTTCGTTTCGGGCTCAATGTCCGAAGTGTTGACGTTGAGCGGTATCTTGGTGTCGAAGCTATCTTGTGTGATTGAGAACTCAGTCCCCTGATCTTCAGAAGCGCGAATGTCAACTGTAATGATCATCCACCAAAGGCGGCGTCGTTGCTCAACTTCAAACGGTGATAGATGCTGGAACCTTGAGCCATCTCGATGGAGGCCAACAGCATGAGCCATGCGAATCATCAATCCAGTCATCATCCAAACGTAAACAGGGCTATCGTACCGCCTCGCGAGAGATAAGAAGATGACCAGGGCCTGAACAAGGACAATGTCCGGGTTGTTGAGGAAGTCTGCTCGTGCCAAAGCCTGTTCAAGGCCTCGACGGAACTTCATATTAAGCTCCGTTTTTGTAGACCCAAAATTGGCTAGCACGTCGTCGTCTTCCATGGACGTGATGGCAGCGTAATAGATGGAGAAGAGCAGCGCCTGGTGTTTGAGAGATACCTTGGCCGTTGTCCCAGGTGAAGGACGAACCATCTTTCTGATGCTCGGCATATGTACAATGTGCATGATGAGGTTAATGTTCTCGTCAAATACGTCCAGTAAGAAGGGGATCTGTGATGGTAACGGGCTGAAGTCCTGTTTGCCAGGCGATGCAGGAGCTTGGCTGTTTCGAAACAAGAAAGCATGCCGGTCCGAGGGTTCTCGGTAGAGTTCTTGGGTTGAGGGAGTGCTGACTGGAAAGTCTTCATCTTCGGAAGACTCGTCGTCATCTGCCATCCTACGAGTGTCCATCTTCAGCCCATCGAGCTGCAGGTAGTCAGAGCGATGAACGGGAAGAAGCAAGGCCGGAGTTGACGTACCTCATCACTGATACGGGACCAGAAGCCACTAGCTACATACTTCTCTCTATTCTTATCCTTAATCACCATTCTCCCAAAATGTTTCTGCACGTCTGAAGGGGTCGATGTTGAGGACGGACTAGCTGCATCCTTCACAGCATCCTGAGGCGACGGAGCATCAGAGGACGCACCCCTACTCGCAGCAGCATTAGCCACCTCAAGCTGTCCACTCAACTCCTTGACTAAATCCTCCAGCGTTCGCAGCCTATTCATGACCTGATCAGTCCCAGAGCTGCTGCCACCACCCTGAACTGTAGCACCCTGTCCATTATCGGCGATGCGCTCCAAGCGCCTTGCCCATCTTGGCGGACGATCATTGGAAGGCACAACGCAGGGGATATTAGCCTTGCGACAGTTTGAACATGGTGACAGCTTGTCACAGCGCACTTTACGACTGCGACATACGACGCAGCTGCGGAGCTTGGCTGTGGAGGCGTTCCTCGCGTTTTTCTCAGGCGCGGAGGCCGAATCTGACGCGAGAGGGGTTGGGACAGCGGGGGAGGGCGTCATTCGTAATGAACAGTGATAGACTGATGGACGAAGGTGAGGTGGTAGCTTGCACACACAGCTTCGCTTGGCAATAGCTTGGTCTTTTTGTCGCAATAGAGATTTACGTCTTCTACGAGGGAAATGAGCTTTTCATCGGGTGAACTATCGTGGCAGATGTGCTTCTTCCAACCATCACTATCATACACTATCAGCCATTACTTTATCACTGCTTTCAGCCAGCTAGGGATGCATGATAGGTGGTTTTTCTCTCAGTATTAGTCCTATAACACATGTCGCTTTACTATCGAGCTTATAATAAGCTCTTATAAAATCCATATGATCTATTGTTATCCATCTACTTTGATCCCCAAGCATGATTGATAAGTAGCTGCGATACCGAGTGTTATAGTCCCGATAGGTTATCTGAAAGCCAAGATAAGCGCTAAATCATTTTGGGACGGACCATCCTCCCCAGCACCAGCCAATGCCTCATGCCAACTCCTGTGAAGGCCTGGAATCTTTGGTGTTTAGATGATTATTGTTTATACCAAGCAAGACATAGATAATACAAGCTAGTTTATTTGTATGCCCACGCTGTGTTTCCAAGCAATCCTCAACGCCTTCGAAATGCACCTTATCCCATTGAATCCTGAACTCAGTAGGTGATGGATGCAATCTTGTTCACGTACTCAGCACGTGTGTTTATCAGCAGGTTATCTGCCAACCATTTCCCAGCGTCCTCCCTTGAGATAGTGTAACCAATCTCTAGCGACTCTATCCCGTTCTTGGGGTCCTCGATGCCCACGCGTACTGGCGTTTCACTCTCACCATCCACCAACAAACTGCCCCGCACGATGGTGAAGTCTTCACCACTGTCGGCCAACTTGGTCTCCATGATCTTCTTGTCTTGGTGCGGAACCTTTAGAGCAATCGCATAAATAGGGTAGAGAAGAAGGGGATAATCTCGACCAAAGTCCGACATGCCAGTGGTGCTAAAGACGGTGATGTGAGGTCTTCCTCCTGCACCCTCTGCACGTATTTGCGCAAGAGCATCAAGAAGGACAGACATGCCGATTCGACAACAGTTGGGATCATCGATTGTCATTTTGTAGATGATGGGCTTTCCTCCAATCGTAGAGACAATTGCATCGACGATTGAACCATCGTCCTTCTTTAGACAAGAAGACACTGCCTTGATATCGTGGGCGTTGCCATGGACAATTCGTAGATTGGAATGAGTTTTTGGGGAGACGTGCGCCTCAAGTTTTGATGGGATTCGACACAGTGCGATGCACTTATGCCCTACAGCCAGTGAATGTTTCAGCGCCGAGAGGCCTACGCCTGTGCTAGCGCCGAAGAAAGCGACAGTCTTTGGTGAGGACATGGTCGTGCGGTTGAGGCCTGGAAGATTGAAAGAGGCTGAGAAGTTTATTGTACTAGATAACTTGGTCGTTTCGAATGTTTAATGTTGGAGTTTATTATCAATTGCCGAGGCTACGACCGTTCTTTTGTAGAATTAGCTTGAGGCCGACAGTTAACCGAAAGCGATTACCCGTTGGCTCGAGCCG